>JAAXCT010003810.1:0-24188 GCA_012490785.1 Eragrostis nindensis
CAACTGTGGCAGCGTGGCGGGCCCCCTCCACCTCGGTCTCCCTCTCTTCGATCAGGCAAGCGGCGGTCCCCGAGCAGCGGCGCCGCGCTCTCCCTCTTCCCCGACGGCCCTCCCCCAGATCTGACAGGTGCAGCACAGATCCGCGGCGGGTGGCGCCTTGGTGTCATGGAGGCACGGATCCACTGCGGGGCGTGCCTCGGCGTCATGGCAGCGTGGATATCTGGCGACGGCAGCTAGGGTTGGGCTGTGGCGGGCTTATCCCGGCCTGCCAGGGTACGGCATTTTTTTATTTTATTTTATTTGGTGCCCTACCGGCCACAGCTCTTTTGCAAACAGCAGTAGCGTAGGCACAAATCGAACCGTCCGCCACTAAAGGGTGATTTTGTACTAGGGCCTGTTATGGTTATCATTGGACACTTGATTCGAAATAACAAAATAACAACAATCAGGAAAGATCATTTGCAAGGAAATTCAAAGGAGATGGACTGGTTGGGAACTTGTAACTAAGGGATCATTTGCTAGAATTGTTACCATCACGCTGCATTTTTTAACTACATTTGCCATCAGTTCGTACATCCATGTATATAGAAATAGATTTCTCGTACAACCATATCTTTCAAATCCTTATGTTCATGGTTCAGTTATGATACTCTCGTACTTGCAAGTATTTGGTTTCTCATGAACTCATGTCGTACATGGGCCAATAAAATTTTCTTTTGCAAGTCACATGCAAAAGCCAAAGGAAGTGTGCAGTGGCTAGCCTCCATGAAGTGTGTAGAATAAAAACTTCTTGACCCCAAAATTTAATAATCCACTTTCGCGGCTTGGTCCACGGGCGCATCAATGTTTAAAAATGCCAGATCGGGCCGTGGAACAATTTTCTCGTGCATAGAATAGATCAACCGGCCGGCTATAATGAACATTGCTAGAACATGAGTGATGATATGTTAGCCTCTAGAATTTCGATGAGAAAACTTTAAAACCGTTCAACTAATTAGTTAATATTGGGTCAACATATTATGGTCAGGTTGATAAAATTATTACCTTATATTTTTGTCATTTCGATTTGTAGAATTAGCTGGATGTATCTTTCGGACACCGTAATAATTTTGTAAACTAATTCTTAATTAAGGTTTGCATGATTTGATGACGGGAAAAGATCTATCAAAAGGTATTGGCAACTCAAACACGGTGGATGTACAAACATAGGCCGTCATATCGAAGTAGGGTGAGTATAGTCAGCTCATATTATAAATACTTGACAAAAATTATCATTTTCATTTCAACCCCATATCAGGTTCTCAATGATAAGTTTGGTCATAAAATTACAAATAGGCATGACAGACTTCTGAGACTAGATAAAGGAACATATGCAAACGAATTTTTTTTTTTTGGCTACTAAATGCTTACCTATTTTTTAATTTCAGCGACACAACAATAACTGAATAATTGGTCTTCTCCTTCTCAAGATGTTTGGAACATTACTTGCATATATCTGGAAGATCTTATCAAGTATACACTCACCGAAGTGGCTCACTAACAGTGGCTCCATTACTGCCCTCAAGCACTTGGCAACATTCACCCCACTCTGAATGGCATTGTGCACATGATTGTCTTCCGAGTCATCATAGGGATCCCACTTCGACTCAAGCAATTGGATCTGGTAGATGTTAAATAGCCCATTCTGCTTGATGATCTGAGACACTTCGTCCAGCGATGGCCCATATATTGGCAGATTGAAGGAGTCTAATCTCTCCTTGTCCACCAGGCCCTACGGTAAGCCATGACATACTTAAAACATTTAGGAATACACCAAACTGTATAAATAATGATGACATTTTTATTTTTGATTCTGCAGGCTAACATTTTTCAATTCAAAATATTTGCTCCATGATTTTGAAAACATGCAATGTTATTCACACTGGTGTGCAATTAAATTACAATGTTTTTAGAGAAAATATATTATTCGTATGACATAAGGTGGGTGTTATTGTGTACCTCCATAACAAGAGATTGAATGGCTTGCCCAAGTAATCCATAAAGATGGTTTAGATCTCCATCAAAAACATCATTGTTCTTCCTGCCAAGGAAGGTCAGAAGCATCCATCCGCCAAGTATGAGTTCTTCTGAGCGAAGCTTAAGAAAGTGCGAGAAGTCTTTTTGGAATTGCTCTTGGTACATTCTCACCACCACTGATGGTGGTGTAATCTTTGTGATGTAATTTTTTCACAGTTCAGGTGCGTTTTTCTACTGGCCTTCAACTTTAGTGGTAGCTACATACAAGAAAAAAAATTAGAACTTGATTGAAAACTTATGAAATCAAAAAAATTGTTTTTTAGTTCTAATAAAAAAGTAATGAGTGTAAGTTGTAATATTATTGATCTTGTAAGTATGAGTAATTTATTCGTATATAGTTTTTCGATCTAATTTTGTTTCCTTGAGATAGGAATATGAATTGACATGGTACAGATTTTTAATCTTGAGCGTCGCTGCAAAATTGTGATGAATAAAATCACGAGCAGTTAAGTGTTACTTTGTTGGACACTACTCATGCTATATGCCGTATTTCCCACGCTACCTCTGCCTTTTAAAGGCTCTGATCGTCTGATACAAGTTTTTTTTTTTACAAAAATACGCTAAAATTACGAGCAGAGATATTTGTGACATCCCATGTCACTGCAGCCAGCTTCTGAAACCAACTCAAACTGAACTGAACCAAACATCAAGCCAATTTCAAATTCGAATTTCTTTTCAAAAAATAGTCAAATCCACATGTCTGAAGGAACCCAAAATTTTAATAACAACTCGGCAAACCAAAAATACCAGTGGATAGCCCTTCCAAAACAAGAATTTTGGAGAATTTTTGGTGATTTTTGAAATTCATTTGAATGCTCAAATAAATCACCTAAGCTTAAGTTTTGCCCAACTTTGACCAGCTGCCATTTGAATTCTTTTGTGAATCAGGCTGTGCATGTTGGTCAGTAGATAGATCTCTTCGAGATCTTTCCAACGGTACCAAATTGCAATTTTGGAGGTCATTTGCTAGTTCTTTTTTGTTTGCCAGGTTGGGGAAAAACTCAGTTTTGAATAAATCCGAAAAATCGAAAGATGCCAGCGGGCCCACCTGTCATTCTCTCCCTCTCACTGCGCGAGTCGGAAGAACGCCGCCATGTCGCCGACGGTGTACGGAGACACCGCACGACGCCGGGCCCGCTCCTCGGCGCGACGGAGCCCCAAAAACGGCGTCCCGCACCCCTCTTCACTCTCCCTCGCCCTTTTTCCCTCGCTCCCCAGCGCCCAAACCCTAGCTCGCCGCGCCGCCATTCTAGCCACCGCGCTCGACCGCTGTTCCGACGCCGCCGAGCCACGCCGAGCTGGTTCCGTGAGCAAGGAGGTGCGCCATGGCTTCGTGGGGCTAGAGCGGAGCTCCTCGTCGCATCTCCGTGCCGGGCGCGCGCGGAATTTGGGATTCTTCCCCAACTCCGGCAGCTGCGCCACCGCACCTCGTCGTCGATTTCCGTGACTCCGGTGAGTGGCTCGCCGATTCCTCGTTACCTGAGCTACTCCACATCCTCGCGCACCTTCCTCACGCCCCTTGGATCAGTTTCTGCAGCTCTTCGAGGCCTCGCGCCTCTTTTCCCCGTCGCCGTCCCTCCGCCGTCCGCCACTCCTCGTCACCGACGACCCTCCGGCCATCCCCGCCCCCGTACGTGCCCCGAGGTGAGCTCGCCGCCTCGCGCTGGCCCTCCTCGTGCTCACTACTTTCCAAATGGTGGCCGGGAGCGTGGTTCCGGCGAGGGCGCCGCCCGACTCCGGCGACCCGCAGCCGTGGGAGCCCGGATCCGACCGGATCCGGTGCGGTCTGGGTCGTGTGGCCCATTCTGTGGCGCGATCTGAGTGGCTGCCTTTTCATAAGTCATTTCCCAGTTTATGTAATTTCTCGGAAATTCGCAGAATCTTGTAAAATGCACAATAAATCGAATACATCTCAGAAAAATGTGAATCAAATTTTGTTAGCTTCCTTGTGATCTTGTCTATCCAGAGAAAATGTCAAATCACCAAGATCACCGTCTATGTTTTCTGTAAAAATGCAAACTTGCAAAATTTGTTTAATTCATAATAAATCTTTTGTTGCCCAATTAATTCTAAACTCCTGCATGCTTGTTAATCTTGTGATAACACACTTACAGAGCATTTTACACTGTCATATAATGTTGATTTATTTTCCTATGATTAAATCATGTTCTGCATCGTTTAAATCACTATAAATAATCTGTAAAGTAATAAATCTTCAAACTTCACCATAAATCACTTCCAGTGGTGCTTTACACCAGAAAAATGCCACTGGACATAAAGTGTTTTTCGAAATTAATTTAACTCACTAACCAACTTAAGTTAATTAAGTGATTAACTTAATCAAGAGTCAATGAAGAAATACTTCAGACGAAAGTAATTAATTAAGTTAATCATTTGCACTTACGGTGTAAATGACTGTCCCATTAACTGGTTAAATCATGTTGCATCATATTGTATTACATCTAACTTGCATTATTTTCCTTGTCATGACATATAGTGACCGAGGAGACCCCGAGCCTCTGGACTTCCAGCTGCCGGAGGAGGCACAGGAGGAGGAGCAGCAGACTGACACCACCGCTGACCCCGTTAGCGTAGCTCCTGAGCCAGGCAAGCCCCGGTGCATGCCTTCTATTTAGGATTTTTGTTTCTCACTTGATTGGGGCTAGTTTTGATTGTGCATTAGGTCTATTAGGAGTTGTTGTGAAACCCTAGAATTGCATTAGGATTTACCCTTCCAATTCCTACCTGTGTCCTATTTTGTAGATGTGGTCTAGGATACGTTAGAACTTGCTATGCTTAGTGGCTAGTGCTCGGTAGAAGACGAGTGGTAGGTCCCACTCGCGAGATAGGATCTTCTCTGGATTGTACTAGCAGAATTTAGGTTTGTTGAGACCGGACGGGGGATTGTTTGTGTAGGATGGATGGAGAAGGCTGGGCCTTCACGGTGGTAGCCCCGTCTGTGTCGGTTAAGGACCGTCCGTTTGGCCCCGTTGAGCAAGTTCGAACGTACTGATCACATGCTAGTGTTTTCATGGGCCTAGTAAACCTAGTAGCTTCGGTTGCCCTGTTGCGCGGTGGAAGCCTGCCCTTTCTATCATGGTACTCGGAGAGAAAGGATGCTTCCCAATCGGGGCGCACGTCTGGGACGGGGACCGTGCGGGAAGGCCTTTCTCGGGAGGGGTTGGATCCGGCCTAGCTTCAGGGGGACCTTTGCAAACGGTTGCCGCATGCGACTTGCGCGTGTGCGTCGTGTGGTCAGGTTTCTCCTGCAGGATGTACATCGATGCCGCCGCTCTCGGAAATGAGCACCCACTTGTTCACTGAGTCACATCGTAGTGTGATTTGATTGATGATGATGACTAGTACTGTTGTATTTACATATCCTTACTGCTGTATTTATCTATCATTATTGTTACACTGCTGATTGATGTATTGTTGCTTATTCCGTTCTAGAGTTAAGTGCACTGTTTTATTGGTTTCGTACTAATTTGAAATAAAACTCGAAAGTAAGGACCCAGTAATTAGTGCGGGTTATGCCTCGTGTCAGCCTACCCCTTTGTAGCCTATGCATTCTAGGAGTCGGCTGTAGTTAGCCACGTTGACGGGTAAGTCTTGCTGAGTAATTAGTACTCAGGGTTTGGCTCTTTATATTTTTGTGTAGGTAGTACCTTCGTCTCTGACTCCACGGGTGGAGGTGGACAGTGGGACGGCCAGCTTCCTTTTGGCTGGACGGCTCACTGGGAGACTGAGGAGTGAGCTACTCCTGTGTTCGCATTCTGAGGGCTTGGAATGCGGACTTCTTCTCGTGAGAGCGTGTATCGTTCCCTGTCGTAGTTATTGTTGCTTCTTTTGGACCTAATCGTATTGTAAACTCTTTAAAACTTCCGCCGTGCGACTCTGTGTTTTAATTCGGACTAATGTAATAACTTTAAGACTTAAATTGTGCCTATTTATGTGTTGTACTGTTGCGTCTGTTCATCAGCGCGGACCGACTCGATCCTGTGAAAAGCGGAAACGCTACAATATTTATGAGGAAGACTTAAGACAGAAGTGAACAGACTGTATTGGCTATGAAGAAAGTGGGAATGGCGAGTTTCTACGAGATCATATGTATCGCTGATAAGGCCCAATTATTTCGTAATCTGGATTAATTTTTTGCACATAACTAAGGTGGAGTAATTCTGAGAGTGAGTTCAGATTGTTTCAAGATTTTTTTTTTGGTCAACTAGCATAGGGAAAATTCTACTTTACTATCTGAATCAACAATCCACTTTGTCCGTCTGGCACGTCCAACAAAAATGATGGCTCTATTTCCTATTCATAAAAACTCAACCTAGTATCAGTCAAAAAAAGAAAAAAAAAACTCAACCTAGTCCATATACCCTGTACTAAGATTGTTCTTTCTTTTTATTTTCATACAAGTGGTATTTTAAGTATCAAATTTTATATGATTATATTATACATCATAATATTTATTTTCATACAATTGGTGCGGACGGATGTGCCTTCGCCTGACATGGCGGCCCTCTACCGTCTACCTGCCATCCGCATCTCTGGTTCATGAGTTTTGACATATTTCAAAGCGAATGAATCCGCTGCAAATTCCATGTAGGTTGTCGTAGCATCTCCGAGCTGTTTTTTCCAACCTCACGATAGGTTGGCGTTAGGGGCTGGTTGGGATGCTAACCTTGGTGGAGGCACCGCTAGCTGAGGATCGAAGGTGCCACCGGATCTGGATTTTACAACCTGCAGGAGGTTCGGGGTAGGGGAGGCATGCATTGTAGGGAAAGCCGAAGAGGTCATCCAAATTACTCCGTTACAGATGATACTATCAAAATCAGATGTTTTAAATTTTTTTTCATTTCACATACACAGTCACTGGCAGCAAAGGGAAGCATTCTATATTTGGTGGGCAAATCTGAAAATTGCTAGGTTTTGTTTAAAAGGGTCCAATGAACAGTATAGAATAATGTCTGAGGCACTAAAATACCCTTCTTTTTTTTTTGAAAATGTTAACTATCTTATACAATAGTTTGATGCCTTTTATGATCCAACAAAACTACAAAAAGTATGTTGTTAGAAGTACTCCCTCCAGTTTCAAAATATAGTTGTCGTTTTGAGATTATCCTAAGTCAAACTTTTTAAACTTTGACTACAAATATTTTCTAATGTATTAAGTTTATAAATGTGAAAATGATATGAATAGATTCGTATTGAAATATGATTTCATAAAAGTACACTTTAACTATATTTCATAAATAGTTTATAAAAAAATATTAGTCAAAGTTGTGTTTTGAAGACCATGTCAATGTCCACAACTATTTTGATACTGGAGGGAGTATGTTGTTCTACAAACAAGTTATGAAATAAAAATGATTCTTAAAAGGACAATAGCATTGATAGTTGGGCACCTGAGAAGCCACATGAGGCTGTAGGAGGAATGGAACAGGTGGACGCTACGGCGAGGAAAAAGCCTTGTGTAGGAGCCTGCCAACCCAACAACATAGTGTGGAGGTGTCTTCGGTGCAGTCTTCCGAGCTTTGCGGTTTCCAACGACGGCCATCTTATTGAAACGGTCAATGGCCCGGAAGAGGCTGTTGAAATCGTTGCTGGGCGTGTCGTTCAGGAAGAATTGGAGCTCCGGCGGTTGATCACAGTCTGATCTCCTGCAATACTCCCCTATCGCACTGTCAGTATCTCTGCTGTGCCGGAGCTGCAACAGGATCAGGCAAACACCAGTGGGCCGGAAGGCGCCGAGCCCAGGAGAGGAAAGCGTGAGAAAAGGCCGAACAAGCTCGTGGCTGGACCGGACTGGGTGTGATGGGCCAATGGGTACCAGAAGACTTGGCCGGATGGATTAGTTTCTATAAGTAGCGTGTGCGTCCAGGAAATGGGTATCGATTATTGTATGAACTGTAACAACTCTTCTTCCTCCTCAAGCAATACAGCTACGCTTCCATTCCCAATCCTCTTCTCCTTCCGATTCCTCAATTGCTTGCTTGCACAGACCTCCCTCCTTCGTAGGTCGCTAACATCTGGTATCAGAGACACTGATTCTCGGATCTGGAGGAACACAACCACTACACGCGCTTGGCGAAGATGGCGGGCGCCATCGACCCCAATCTGAAGCTGGCGCTCGACGCGCTGTCCAAGTCGCTCATGGCGGAGATCAAGCAGGAGTTCGAGGCGCAGGACGCGAAGTGGTCCGCCCAGTTCGCGGCCGCCGGGAAGGACCAGGAGGACCGCGTCGCGGCCTTGGAGCACGCCGCCGCGGCATTCGACGCGAGCTTCGCCGAGTGGAAGCCGGAGATCGAGACCGCCGTATCCTCCGTCAAGCTGGAAGTCTCAAAACTCAACAAGTACTTCGACCGCGAGGCGTTCGATCAGCCTGCTACCCAGGCCGGGATCCTCAAGGTCACGTCGGCGTCCGCGTCAGCGCCACCTCCGGCCGCGGCAACACCGACAGCCCCGATGGGCACCGCGTCGATTCGAGCTACCGGACTGTGGGTTTGGTCGGGTCTTCACCCAAACCCATGGCCCGGTCAAGGGTACGTCCAATCCAACCTCACCCAAGTTCTCTTCTCAGATTGAGCACTTTGGTTCTAAATCTCAAGGGTTGGGCGGGTTTGGATCACGTTTCCCCACTGGTAAACTGCCTAAAATGAATTTCCCCAAATTTGACGGCGAAATCCCAAACTATGGAAGTCTCGGTGCGAGAACTACTTTGAAATGTATTTGGTAGAAGCTAGCATGTGGTTAAGATCGCATCCATGCACTTAGAAGGTCCTGCTGCTCGCTGGCTTCAGCGTCGTGTGCGTTCAGCTTCTTGGGAGGAGTTTTGTCGTTTGATCATGGAACGTTTTGGTCGAGAACAGCACGAGGCCTTGATCCGACAGCTTTTTCACATTAAGCAGTCGGGGTCGGTGCTAGAGTATGTCAATCAGTTCTCTGAGTTGGTGGATCAGTTGAACGCTTATGAACATTCTAATGATCCTCTATATTACTCTACTCGATTCGTTGATGGGTTAAATCATGATAATAAATCTGTGGTGTTAGTTCAAAGGCCCAAGGATCTCGATACTGCCTGCTCTTTGGCATTGTTGCAGGAAGAGGCGGATACATCAAGGAAGCGCGAGTTCAAGAACCGGGATCATTCATTCCCTACTCGTGCTCCCCCACGGGGTGCGCTGCCTCTACCAGCCCCACCCAGACGGGATTCATCACTGGTGGTGGCTGCTGAAGACAAACGAACGATCGAAGCTGCTCGGGCCAACCCCTACGACAGCAAATTGGCATCTCTGAGGGCATATCGCAGATCCAAGGGACTGTGCCAATATTGTGCAGAGAAGTATGTCCGAGGACATAAGTGTGCACCAACTGTCTCTCTTCATGCCTTACAGGAAGTATGGGAATTGTTTCAGTGTGAGGATTCAGTTTCTGAAGATCCTGAACAAACTGAAGAGACAGATGACTTATTCTTAGCTATATCTCGCGAAGCTGTCACAGGTGCTGAATCTGCAAGGACCTTGAAGCTCAGGGGTTGTATCCAAGGGGTTGATGTCATAATCCTGGTCGATTCTGGCAGTACAAGCTCGTTTGTCAGTACAACAGTGGCATCTAAGCTCTCTGGTATCTCTGTTTTGACAAACCTGTCAATGTTAAGGTGGCCAATGGAGGTATTATTCAGGCCACTTCACAGTTGGTTGATTGTCAGTGGCAAGTTCAGGATTGTATCTTTTCTTCTACATTCAAAATCTTACCACTGCAGTGCTACGATATAATCTTGGGAATGGATTGGCTGGAAGCCCATAGCCCCATGATTGGGTTAACAAGTGGATTTCTATACCATATCTCAATTCTACTGCAGTGTTACAAGGAATGAATTCTTCTCTTCCTGAATATTCTGTGATAGAAGTCCTAATTGTCAGTGAAGAAGATATTGGGGATGTTTTGTTAACTGAGTTGCCTGTCCCTGAACATGTCTCACAGTTACTCGATGAATTTGCTCATCTCTTTGATCCACCAACTGGCTTACCTCCTAGCAGATTGTGTGATCATACCATTCCCTTGATTGAAGGTGCTAGACCTGTCAACATCAGACCCTACAGGTTTCCACCTGCCTGAAAGATGAGATTGAGAACAGGTAAAGGAGATGCTGAAGAATGGATTAATCAGACCTAGTACAAGTCCATTTTCATCACCCTGTTTTGCTGGTTAAAAAGAAGGACAAGTCCTGGAGATTCTGTGTTGACTATAGGCATCTTAATGCTCTCACTGAGAAGAGTAAATACCCTGTGCCCATTATTGATGAGCTACTAGATGAGTTGGCTGGCTGTTCTTGGTTTTCTAGTCTTGACCTCACTGCTGGTTTCCATCAGATCCTTATGCAGGCAGGAGAGGAATACAAGACTGCATTCCAAACACATATAGGCCACTTTGAATTTAGAGTGATGGCTTTTGGATTGACTGGAGCCCCAGGCACATTTCAAAAGAATGTTAATCATACCTTGGCACCTTTAATTAGGAAATGTGTACTAGTTTTCTTTGATGATATCCTCATCTACAGCAAGACATACGAGGAGCACATCATGCATCTCAAGGAAGTCTTTCAGCTACTGTCCAGAGATGAGTGGAAGGTTAAATTGTCCAAATGTTCATTTGCTCAGAACACTATATCATATTTGGGGCATGTGATCAGCCAAGATGGAGTTTCCACTGATCCCAATAAATATCTGCTATCAGTACTTGGCCTACCCCCACTAATGTTAAAGAGTTGAGGAGTTTCTTGGGTTTAGCAGGATATTACAGAAAATTTGTCAAACACTATGGCATCATTTGTCAGCCTCTAACAAATCTCTTGAAAAAGAACACCATGTTTATATGGACCAAGGACCATGATGTCGCCTTCAATACTCTAAAGCAAGCTCTAGTGTCAGCTCCCATCCTGGCTCTTCCTGATTTCACCAAACAATTCTCTCTGGAAACTGATGCTAGTGCTCATGGAGTTGGTGTTGTGCTTCTACAAGGGGGTCACCCTCTGGCTTACATGAGCAAGTCACTGGGACCAAAATCTAGAGTGTTGTCCACTTATGAAAAAGAGTATATGGCAATTCTCCTAGCTGTTCAACAATGGAGAGCTTATCTACAGCAGGGTGAATTTGTCATATTTACTGACCACAAAAGTTTGTCTCTACTGAATGAACAAAGACTTCACACTGTCTGGCAGCAGAAGGTTTTCTCCAAATTGTTAGGCCTGCAGTACAAAGTGGTGTATAAAAAGGTACTGACAATAGAGTAGCAGATGCCCTCTCGCGCGAAGAACACATGGGGACAGTGAGACAATTTGTGCTATTTCTGCCCCTGTTCCCAAGTGGATTGAAGAAATCCAAGCTAGCTATCAAGCTGATCCTGAAGCATGTAAGATGATAACAATGCTAACAGTGGACCCCATAGCAATTCCTCACTTTACCTTCAAAGATGGTATTCTCAGATACAAATCAAGAATTTGGATAGGAAATGATCTAACACTATTCAACAAGATTATAGCAGCACTGCATAGTTCAGCTATTGGAGGACATTCTGGAATACCAGTCACTTACCGAAGGATTAAACAACTATTTGCTTGGAAAGGCTTAAAACCTGCAATCCATCAGTTTGTTAAGTCTTGTCAGGTATGTCAACAAGCCAAACCAGATAGAGCACGCACTCCTGGATTGTTGCAGCCATTACAAGTACCTCCAGCAGCTTGGCATACAATTTCAATGGACTTTGTGGAAGGGCTTCCCAAAGCTGGTTCGTCTAACTGTATCATGGTTGTAGTTGACAAATTCACAAAATATGCTCACTTCATTCCACTGTCACATCCTTATTCTGCTAATTCAGTAGCTGACCTGTTTATGACTAATGTCTACAGATTACATGGTATGCCAGCAGCCATTATATCTGACAGAGATCCCATATTTACTAGTAACTTTTGGGAGACATTGTTTGACCTCACCAATGTGGAGTTGAGGATGAGCTCATCTTACCATCCCCAAAATGATGGTCAAACAGAGAGAGTTAATCAATGCATGGAAACTTATCTCAGATGCTTTGTGAGTACTTGTCCCAAGAAGTGGAAAGTATGGCTTCCATTGGCAGAATTTTGGTATAACACCAGCTTTCACTCAGCTACTGGTCAGTCCCCTTTCATGATTCTGTATGGCAGGGAACCAAGGCATTTTGGCATCTCTACTCTGGATAACTGCACTAACACATCTCTGGTTACCTGGCTCCACGAGCGTGAAGTTATGACCAAGCTGGTACAACAACACTTGCTGAGAGCTCAATCTCGTATGAAGAAACAAGCTGATAAAAAGCGGTCTGAACGCAGCTTCTCTGTCGGTGATTGGGTTTACATGAAGCATCAGCCATATGTGCAATCATCAGTTTCTACTTGCAGTAACCAAAAGTTGTCATTCAAGTACTTCGGTCCATTCCAAGTTTTGGAGAAAGTTGGCTCAGTTGCATACAAGTTGTCTTTACCACCCTCAAGTGCCATCCATCCTGTAGTACATGTTTCACAGCTGAAGGAAGCTGTTGGTTTACGCCATAAGGTAATTCCTGTTTTGCCTGATGACAATTCTGAGTTGCAGATACCTGAATACGTGCTGCGACGGCGCTTGATTACAAAAGGAGGTCAAATGGTCGCTCAAGTGCTAGTCAAGTGGTCTCATATGACGCAAGAGCTGGCCACCTGGGAGGACGAAATTGCGCTGAAGCAGAAGTTCCCAGCAGCACCTGCTTGGGGACAAGCAGGTGATAAAGGAGGAGGGAATGTCAGTATCTCTGCTGTGTGCCGGAGCTGCAACAGGATCAGGCAAACACCAGTGGGCCGGAAGGCGCCGAGCCCAGGAGAGGAAAGCGTGAGAAAAGGCCGAACAAGCTCGTGGCTGGACCGGACTGGGTGTGATGGGCCAATGGGTACCAGAAGACTTGGCCGGATGGATTAGTTTCTATAAGTAGCGTGTGCGTCCAGGAAATGGGTATCGATTATTGTATGAACTGTAACAACTCTTCTTCCTCCTCAAGCAATACAGCTACGCTTCCATTCCCAATCCTCTTCTTCCTTCCGATTCCTCAATTGCTTGCTTGCACAGACCTCCCTCCTTCGTAGGTCGCCAACACGCACGGATTACGCTGGAGACAAAGGTGAGTGTGTTTGGCCCCGACGAGCAGCCCAGATCGTGACGACCATTGTCCGGGGACGCAGGGCTGTGTACACCTCGGTGACTACTTTGTCAAGGACCGGTCTGATCTCCACCATAGCTTTCTCCTACCACATAAATATTTTCCTTAGTGTAGGAATACAATAGAAGTTGCGCAAATAAGAAATAGACGGGTTTTTTCTTGTGGCTTGGAAATCAAAAGTAAAGTAGAGTAGGAAAAGAGCACGCACTTGAAGTCTGGAATTTTCGCGTAGCTGCCTTCTCCATCCCCTGCAACTCCATTGACAAGGAGCAAGCTTTAGAAGCAATATAGTATACTGCTCGCGGAAGATTGTTTAGCGAGGATTATGCTGGGGTGTTGAATGGGCCTATGTGCTCGCCCTGTTGCTTACTTAATCGTTTTATACTGTGAACGGACCCCCGAGAAAAACATATGGTGCATGGTACCAATGAAAGCAAGGCGGTGACCCACGTGATGACACTTTGTAACGCATACCACACGAAATGATTCTTCTGCTGTTGCTGTCAACAAATCTTTGAATGGGCCCAGCATTTTCTGTACTGCATCCCACATGCAATGGTTCCTAACATTATGGGTCTGCTCTGCATCATTATCATGTTCATCACGCTAGGTGTTTGCCCCATTTTTAGATAAGAGAAAAAACATCTGGCCTTTTTGCAGTGTTTGCACGCAGCCCCATCGTCGCCACTATTACAAATTTTCAGAATCAAACAAAGGCTCCATCTAAGCAGAAGCACAAATTCTAATTTGTGACGACTATCCGTTCTTGACGAAGATGCTCATGACGATCACCACCAACCTATGACATGCTCACACAACCTCCTCTATGTAAGCTTCCTTTTTCAGTAATCACTATATATAGAAGTAAAACCAATATGTATTCCTGAAGACATGTGTCACTTAACAATTCTCCGTGCGATTATTTCTCGTTCATCCGTTGATTACACAATCGGAGCCACATGGTATTTAACATATCAAGATCATAGAAGATATTCTCTTTTTCTCTTTTGCGATGAGATCATAGAAGATATTCGGTTGTTCTTGATACTACAGAAATTAATTTTCCCCTCCAATCGTGGGACTTGTGGCTGTCTTTTCCTCAGCCAATGCACCTTCTCGACGCGGAATGTTGATTGCAGAAATGACTGGTCACCAACATGTGAATATCGACACTGAAATAAAAACCCTCTAATTATTGAATCGTTCACACGTGCCACTTTATACGATCATTTCTCCTTCATTCATTGTTATACGATTTGAGCCACATGGTATTTAACCTATCAAGATGATAGTAGATGATATCACTACAACAATCTTGACTTTCTATGACATTGCAATTTAGTCACAGAAGGTCTGAAATTTGTCACAACTGACCTTCCATGACTCAAAGTGACAAAAATCACTTAGTCATAGAAGGTGTGTAGCTAAATACCTTCTATGACATTTTCGCTATTTCTGTCATAATTTTATGACTGTTTGCAGAAATGTCATAACTTTTTATGACATTTCAAGGATTGTCACAATCTATTTATGACACTTATAAATATGTCATAGAGTTGCATGACAATTGCAATTTTTGTCATTGCCTATTGGACCGGACCTGGCTATTTTTTAGCCCATTACTTTCACGGACCTTTTAACTTCGGCCCATTAATTTCGCGGGCCTTTTAACTTTTGACCCATTAATTTCGGGGACCTTTTTACTTTCGGCCCATTAATTTCGTGGGCCTTTTTAACTTTCAGCCCACTAATTTCGCAGTCAGTCCCTTTTAACTCTCGGCCCATTAATTTCACGAGCTTTTTTACTTTCGGCCCATTAATTTCGCAGGCCTTTTTACTTTCGGCCCATTTATTTCGCAGGCTTTTTAACATTCGGCCCACCAATTGCACAGCTTTTACATTTTGGGGATTCATAACAATTTTGAGTGGCTGCAATACTTTTGGCCTAACAGAATCAAATTGTTCACGATATTAATGACCAAATCAATGGTACACAATCAAAATATTCACAGTACAGTGCCAAACATACCCAACAAAAGACCACAACCATCTATCATTACAGCGGAAAATTAGAGAGCATTACAGAGGATGCACTAGATTACCATCCCTAACTGAGCCTTCCTACTCCCCAATATAGCTGCTGATACAGGTCACTTCTTCACAGAAGTATCATACTTCCAATCGCCCAGGCACAATAAGGAACCTGCAACAAAGTATGCATTCAGTGAGCTTTGGTATCCAATGAACAGAAATAAATAGATATTAAGAAGCTAATGATTGATTTTCATGTTTGCATGTGCTTCTCAACGTTGAAAATAAACAGAGTTGCACGGATAAGCACTAGTGGACAGAAATCGATTACAGGTTGACATTTTGAAAATAAAGGAGTAAGCTACAGAATAGGAGAAGATGTGTACATCTGTATAGGGCATTCTTGTGGATTCATTTATAGACTTATGGATTCATTTATAGGCCAAGAGGTGCCTGCTAACAGGCCATTCTTGTTGAACCAGCAAGCACTCAAGAAACTAAAGAAAAAAGGTATATGTAAACTAATCATGTAATTACTTGAATGTAGGCTAATCATGTTAATACTTGAATGTAGGAAAGCATTTATAGTAGTAATGTCCCGTGATACTTAACAACATTCTAGGCTGCATATAAAATAAAACCACAAATGTTGGCTTCATGTATCTGTAAAATGCTCATATCCCAACATCACATGGGCTACTCAGTACTCACAACTTAGTCAGTAGGCGAGCATGGCCAACTTGATTAGTTAAAATTGCAACCCGGGACTTAGTGTTTCTGTAATCTGAACTAACTGACAAAACACTAACTGAAACTTGACGCCATGACTCAACAGCTACTGACAGAGCACAAGCAGCATCACGTACAGGCATATTTTTTAGATAAAGGGAAATTCTATTTCATCAAGCAATGAAAATATCCCGGTCTCTCCATTTTTCAATGGATTTAACCGTTCATTATTACAACTTTTCACTATGTGTAGACTCCGTCTACCCCATAGGACAAATAAAAACTCACCAACGAGAGGTGTAAAGATATAAACAGTTCATCTTAACATAACCTATTACTAACTTCCACCCATTTTTGGCGAAGATATCCATTGTGACTACCTCCAAAAGTCGGCATGCTCTCAGCATGGAAGTTCTTCCCTCCTCCTTCTGGAAAGTAACCATGTTCTTATCCAATACGTGCCCCTGTAGATTACCTGCATAGGAGTTAGTATAGTTTTTTTCTCAAAAACCACATCATTCCTGCTTAACCAAATTGCCCAACAAATAGCACTTATTCCCACCAGTATTTGACTTCTTTCCTTGGGCTGAAACCGGCCAACCAAGTACTAAACATGTTAGTAATACTAGTTGGTGGTTTAAACCCAAAAGGAAATTCAATCAACCTCCAGATAAGTCTAGCAAACTGGCAATCAAAGAAAAGGTGTTGTATAGTCTCTAGATTACTACAAAAACAACACTTATGGTTTCCGTTCCAATTTCTTTTAGCTAGATTATCCTTGGTTAGAACTACTCCTTTATGTAAGAACCAAAGAAACACTTTAATCTTCAAAGGTATCTTAATTTTCCACAAATATCTATTGTTTAGCACAATACTTGTATCTAAAATTGCTCCATACATCGACTGAACCGTGAACATTCCATTAGGAGTAAAGACCATTTGAAAATATCTGGTTCATCAATTAGTTATACATTTAGCAATTTATCAACAAGAGTATGCCAAGCTACAAGTTTATCTCCTACTAAAGCTCTTCTGAAAGAAACATTTAAAGGAGTTGAACCCAAAACAATAGATACAGTATCATGTTTTTTCCTCACAATATTATATAGAATAGGAAATTCATCCCTTAAAGTACTATTTCCTAGCCACTTGTCCTCCCAGAATCTAGTTTGGGTGCCATCTTTTACAATAAAAGACCATATTGTAAAAATTGATCTTTGATACCCATCAACCCCGACCAGAAGTGAGAGTCCCCAGGCTTTGCTTGTACTTGGGACAAAGTCTTGTTATTCAAATATTTATTTTTCAACAACATTTGCTGCCATAGACCATCTTCATTCAATAATTTATATAACCATTTACTCAGTAAGCACTTATTTTGTACCTCGAGGTCTAGGATTCCTAAACCCCCTTGGTCTTTTGGCCTGCAAATAATATCCCATCTTGCTAGTCTATACTTCTTTTTGTGTTCATCACTTTGCCAGAAGAATCTAGATCTATAATAGTCTAGTTTCTTAAGTACTCCTTTGGTATTTCAAAAAAGAACACATAAAGAGAGCTAGACTGCTTAAGACCGAATTTATTAACACCAAACGACCACCATAAGATAAATGCTTACCTTCCAAGTACTAAGTTTTTTCTCAAATTTGTCTTCTATCACTTCCAATCCTTGTTACTTAACTTCCTGTGATGCATTGGTATACCAAGATATCTAAAAGGATATTCACCCATATCGCAACCAAAAAGATGTACATATTCCTCCTCGTGATCCTTTGCCTCTCCATAGCAGAATAACTCACTCTTATGAAAATTTATCTTTAAGCCTGACAGCGGCTCAAAAGCACATAAGAGGCATATAACTTGCATTTGTTTCAGTTAGCGTTTGATTTACAATACCTCAGGCAATTCAGGCAGTTCAGACAAGTTATATGCAGGCATCACATACAGCTGCTGACAGAGCAAGTTATAAGCAGGTATGATTAATAAATGCAAGAACGGTCTTATGTCAGTTCAGCACAAAGTAAGAACCAGAAAATGTTTACGCAAAGCATAATCCAACGCTGAGCCACTGATCTGAATTGGTAGTATCTCCCGAATCCAAGGCAGGTCGGATAGAGACCAGAATCCAGCAGGTTATCACTTCCTAATCACGAGCAACTTCCCGCAGGAATGGGGCACAGGCCGACGAACAAAGCTAGTGCGAATCAAGCAGGTAGAGAGAGGGGATTTGAGGACGGGGGCACGTGGGTTTTCGGTTGCCCATCTTCTGACCAGGAGCCATCTCGAAGCAGAATTCCAACAAGGAAGGAGTCGTCGTTGAGGGAGGAAGCGGCACAGCTTTGATTCGCACTGGCACTTGCCCATCTCTGACCAGCAGGAAATGAAGTCATTTCCTGCATTTTTCTCCCAGCATCTTGCTCTGCTCAGGAAAACAGGGGAGGAAGCAAATCTTGGAGATCTTGTGAGGTCTATGGAAAGGAGCAATCAACGGGAAACAGGGGAAGCACCTTCCACTTCGTCGAGGACTTGGACAGGAGAAGCGCGGCGTCGAGGGAGCCGTGGTGGAGGACGGCGCCGCGGGAGAGAAGGAGGGCGTCCATCGCAAAGAAGATGCACGCGCTGGTCTGGCCATGGCGTCGAGGGCTGCGAGGAAGCCGTCCACGAGCAGATCTGCGCCACCCGTACCCTATGTCGATCTGGAGAGGGCGTCGGCGCGAGGCCAGATCCCGGCCCCCGTCGCCTCCTCCTCCGACTCCGCGAGCGCGAGGAGCCGCTGCCGCCGCGCCACCTCGAGGCCATGGACGTCGTGGCCTTGCCCTCGCCACCGGTCGCGGTGCCAGTGCCGCAGCCCCGGCATGTGCTGGTTGGGGAGGTCGAGGTGAGGAAGGATGAGGTGGTGGTCGAAGAGAAGGAGGTTGCTGCCTAGATCTAGGGAGAGAAGAGATCAGCGAGGGGGAGCGGCGGAGAGACGGGCGGCGGCGGTGGAGAGAAAGGAGTGGTTGCTGAGAAAACCTAAGTCCATGCTATATACGTGAGTTTGTGTGGGTTTGGAGTTGGAGACCAAAGTTACGGTGGCATTACGTTGGATTTGATCGGACGGTCATCAAAGAGCGTGGAGCGGGCCAAAAAAAGGTTAAAGGCCGGCTGGACTGGAGTTCTATAGGCCCATCCAGCCCAGGCCTATGAAGTGTTTAATTTAAAAATTATTTCTGCTTTAAGTTTATCTTTTTTATAGCTAGAAATAAGTTTATTTATGGCCTCAAGTTTATTGATTTATATCATTTCTATGAACGTCGGATAGGCTACGGGGCTTTGCACTTCGGCCCCTGTGAAGTCTCATATAATGTTTTGGGATTTTTGGAAACACTGTAACATCTATGTTTACTCAAAAATGAGTTATGTGAGAAGTATCAAAAAATAGTATTTGGAAAATGATACATATAAAAATAATTTTTAAAATTTCACCAAAATTAATGTTCATTTGGATCAACCAGATACACGTTCTTACCAAATTCCCAAAGTTGCAACAAACTTCGTGAGATATAAGAAAGAGAAGAAATAAGTGCAGTTTCCAATTGTTTTGTCAAATTTTATCTCGCGAAATATAACGAATTTTCAGCTGATTTTTGGTTTGTGGCTGTTCTATGTCAATCCAAACCCATGGGATTTTGTTTTTTTTTTTGGAAAAAAAATCCACCAAAGTGTGTTCAAAGTGGACAACTCTAGACACATCTCATGAAACTATCACCTAAGTTCAACCATAAGTGAACAATGTCCTCAACAAAAGCTTCGAAAAAATTGTAACATAATTCTCTTGTGTAGAGGTGCTTTAGTTCTCCATCTCCACAAAATTTCATGTCCAGAAACATTTTCTTTCGAGATTTACAAAAATAACAAACTTTGATAAAAAATGGCCAGCAGTTATTTGGGGACACGGCACAATTATATCATATAAAGCAGTTCCATAAATTCTACAAATGGTTAGATAATATTTTTATCAACGTGGAGGAAAAAAATGAGGTCATTTGGACTTCGTATGTGAGATCTATACAACTTTCAAGATTCAGCAATGAATCAAATTGAGAAAAAGGATTGGAGGCCAAGAACTGGAGAAGAACTCTGGCAGGGCCCACATGTCGGTGGCATGGTGAGAGGAGAGCGCGGGCTGGGCTGCTGCTGGGCGAGAGAGGAGTGGAGTTGGGCCGGAGGCTGGCGCGAGGAAAACAATGGAAAGAAAGGGGAGTGGGCCGGCAGGAAAGGAAAAGATAGGGGCTGATGCCCTATTCATCATCCGCTTGTTCCGAGGCCCATTACTTCATTCCAACAGTTTGCAGGTTCGAACCAGTGTTTCCGCATGGATTGTTTGAATTTTTATTTTTTTCCCCATGAAACTTGAGATGTGAGTCCCAGCCCAGCTCAAGGTCCTTTCACATTGCGGGCTACCCATCCTCCCCTTGGACCGAGGCCCACCCGTTTAGTGCTTAGTCTTGGGCTATATCTCTAATATAAATTACATTTTTTATATTGTTTACAAAAACTACATGTGGGTCTCATTTGACATGTGTTGTGGGCTATATCTCAAATATAATTTACATTTTCTTATAATATTTAAAAAAAACTAAAATGTGGGTCCCACCTCAAAATGTTGTGTGAGACCAATGATGACATGTGGGCTATGGTGTAAAAAATTATTGTAAATCTCGAGCATAATTTTTTTATATTGTGTTTAAAATCTAACATGTGCATCTCACTTGACATGTATGATATAAAAAAGTATTTAATAACAATTTCCGTTTATCATAAATTATATTTTGCTTTTAAGGACAGCTGCCTTTCTAGTGCTCTTGGGCTTAATCTCTAGCATTACTTGCAATATTTTTAACATGACATGTGGGTCCCACTTTACATGTTGTGGGACCAAACCACAGGTGGGCCACGTGTGCATGATCTAAAAAAATTATTTACAAAAAACTCCTATATTATCAATTACATTGCTTTTTTTTTCGAATAAAAAATATCTGTGGGTCCCGCGTGACAAGTATTTGACAAGTGTGCCACTTAATGACAATTCATATCTGTCATAATTTTGGTGTAAAATAAAGAAAATTTGCTAATGACAATTCATGTTTGTCATAACTGTTGTGACATTTATTTTTTGCCAATTATGACATTTTTGTTTTTCATAATATAAGCGTCTTGAATGACAATTTTGTGGTCATTTAATGACAGATCTTGGTTTTTGTCATAAAACACCCTATTTTCTCAAAAATGTCATAAACTTAACAAGCTTTATGACATAACGGTATGTTGTTATCAGAAAAATGTCATAGAAAGTCATATTTGTTGTAGCGTATGTTGCTCTGATGCTACAGAAATTAATTTTCCCCTCCAATCGTGGGACTCGTACGTGGCGCTGTCTTTTTCCTGAGCAAACGTACCTTCTAGACGCGTAAGACTGACCACACTCATCGTACTCTAAATTCATCCTCTAAAAAATATTCTGTCCTGGTCAGCAAGATTCTCTCCTCTATATCCAGTTTTTCCGCACCCGTTCATACTCTATATCCATCCTCTATCCTAACTACCTAATATTTTATTCAACCATCTCCAACTACCATCTCCTTTCATCTCTCCTCCTCTTTCCTTTTTCTTTTCTTTTTTCACTTCTCTCTCTCTGCTGGCGGTTGGGATGGCGCGCCAGCACGCGGGCCCCGTGCTATGTCGGCCTCTAGCGTTCGCCCGCTATCCTGCTGAATTTGGCGGACACGGGAGCCCCGCTACTTTACCGTCCCCTTTAGCGTACCCGGTGCAGCGCCGTTTTCGGTATCGCGGTACTGGATGACCGTTTACTGCACGCCGGTGCGGTCAGTCTAACGTTGATTGAAGTGATGCCTGGTCGCCAACATGTGAATATCGACACTGAAATAAGAACACCTGGGTAACCACAAAGGATAGCGAAAAAAGGAACTAAATTGACAAGGGCTAATCATTTTGGCTTTATTAGTCGCAAGGATGTTGTTATGGCCTGCCCATCTACTCATCGGCGGAGGGACCAAAGTGCAAAAGTGGCAGCTTAAGTTCGAAATTAGGAGAGGTAGGTCTTAGCGTAAATGCGCCAATTGGACCCCACTACTTTTTCTTAGCAAGAAAGTTTTGTAACTTAGAGCAACTCCAGCAGTCTCCCAATCCTCCTCCCAATCCTAAAAAACCTATCATATAGGGAGGTTGAGGGCAAAAGACGAGCTCCAGCAGTCTCCCAAAAACCTCACTATTTTTACTCCCCCCCAAAAACCAGTCATCTCCTCCCTATTTTTGCTCCAACTCTCCCACCCTCCCAATCAAAACTACTGGCGGGCCCCACAGCTTCACCCCCCGTGCGCTCACCCGTCTTCCCCACCTGCCGCGTCGCGGCCCAGCTCGTCGCCGCGAGATCCGGCGCCCCCGCCTTGGATTTCCGCCGTCGAGCTCCCCCTCCGCAGCCCGCCTATCGAGCTCGGCCTCCACGACCAGCTGTGGAGCTCCGCAGCCCGCCATCGAGCTCCCCTCCGTGGCCCGCCATCGAGATCCGCGTCCGCGGCCCGCTGTCGAGCTCGGCGTCCGTGCTCCGTCCTCGTCTCGTCTCCGCACGTCAACATCGCAACCTCCGTCCTAGCCTCGGCTCCGCACATCGCCGTCTCACCCTCCGTCCTCACCTCGGCTCCGCACGTCACCGACATTGCCGAGCCCCGGCTCCCTGGCACAGCGGACCTCCTCTGCGTGGCTCTGCGGCACGGCGTCGCGCCCTCCTCTACGCCCTGGCTCCGCATGGACGTCGACATAGGTGTGAGCGGGGCATGGTGAGTGCATGCGATGCGAGGCGGCGGCGGGCATGGCGAGGGAGAAGATAAGGTGGGCCCATGAGTTAGTGAGAGGAAAAGAGAAAAGAAGAAAAAATGACCCCATGTGTCAGGATATTGGGAGGGAGTTATTGGGAGACCGCCGGAGCTGGACCTCCCAATATCCTGAAAATGCTATTAGGAGCCTCCCAATATATCATCTCCAGGAGACTCCCATAAAATTAGCCTCATAAACTTGTTTTTGGGAGCAACTAAAAAATTACGAGGGGCAACTTTTCTCTCCTCCTCCGATAGTCCTCCCTAAAAATGGACTAAAACACTTTTGATTGGGCCATGTCAGCATTTGGGGCCATAAAAATATTAATTCTATAGCAAAAAGAAGAGATAGGAGCCCTAATTCTTTCCCTGTTTGTAGCTACAAAGGAGCGTTTAGGGGCTATGAAAAAACTAGGGGTGGTTTTTTGGGGTCCCGTTGGAGACGGTTTTTTTGATTGGATCCTAATATTTTGATTTAAGAGAGGTTTATGAGGCTCTCTTAGAGATGCTCTTAAGAGTCGAGTTTCCGGTTCTAAAAAAAAGTTCCCAAAACAAAAAAGTCAAGTTTCCACCTCTATTTAAAGAGGAGAGAATTATCAATAAAGGCAAGAAGTAATTACAGGCTTGAAACTCTAAATTCTTTTCTCTCTCTCTCTCTCTCTCTCTCTCAACTCGTCGCCTCCGCGGCCCCCTGCACCCACGCGCCACCCTCGGGCTGTCCAAAAAACATGGACAATTTGAAACAGATAATGTCATAGATATGCAAAGATCTGCATATATCTCCAATTGTATCTCTTTTGAACGGGAGACCCTAAC
Organism: Eragrostis nindensis; assembly: GCA_012490785.1. NCBI lineage: Eukaryota > Viridiplantae > Streptophyta > Magnoliopsida > Poales > Poaceae > Eragrostis > Eragrostis nindensis. The sequence continues at coordinate 23,754 of JAAXCT010003810.1, forward strand.
TAGGTTACACGTGACCTACAACATGAATGAAAAAATGGTCGTTTTATGCCTCATCTTGCAAAATGACGAGTGGAAGACGGTGCAAAAGCCTCCCCTAACAAGAATGAACATAAAAGTGTCAATTCAAAATTTCGACAGCACCTCTCCTGCACGGTGAGGTTCCCAAAACCTGCAAGAAACCAACGGCACGATGACCGACAAGCACATACTTGCACAAGGTTCACTCGTCACATACTTGCACGATGGCTGACAAACACTACCGGCTTATGAATCACAACTGAGGAAGTAGACACAGGCGAGGGCTTACTTGAGAGAAGGATGGGGGAGGTGTCGGCGGCGAGGGCCGTGGTGCTGGCCCGGGCGGGGCGCGGCCGTGCATGGGTGGTGGCCAGGGCAGGGGCAGGGGCCGGGCGTGGGCGCCGGGCCGGGGCAAGG
>JAAXCT010003811.1:0-24177 GCA_012490785.1 Eragrostis nindensis
TGTCACACAATGCGGTTTAAAACCGACTGACGTTGCACGGAATTGCTTGCAAACTTCACTCTCATGATGATGCCCATCTCGTGCTTTGCCGTACCCAACTCAACGCCCGAACCGCTGGGGCCATCATCTTAGCAAACTGACAAGAGGTTGGCGGATAAGGGTGCTTTAATTTGATCACGCTAATCAGCCTGCTGAATGCTGCGGTCGGGCGATGACGGGAGAAAGCATTAACCGGAGCCACCGAATCCACTGATGGCTTCTAGACTTGTTACCAAACGGGACTGATGCATGTACGTGCAGGCTTGGCGATCTAACATCCCTCTGCTCTGCTCTTGTGATCTTGATCGCAGCACTGCGATTCTGTTGTACGAGAACCACCGCCGTGACCACAAGCTCGCGCCGCCACCGGGATAGTCCACTATTACTTCACATGTGGACGGAGATTGTCCTGATCGTTCACGAATGCAGTACAAGTACATGAGGCCAAAAATAATGGCGATAAGACAGGTCTTAACAACTACTTAAGGAAAAAGTAGAGCCCCTACTCCATTCTGTGAGGCTCTCTCTCTCCTTACCAACACTGACCAGAGCAACTGGACCACGGAGAAATCAGAAACGTCGTTGGTCTTTGGTTTCAGTATTGGTAGTTTTGAGGGTGTACCAAGTTCGAGCTTTCTGAGAAAAAACACTTAGTTTGCAATATCTTTAGTTCAACTGTACTCTGGGAGTTGTGGAAGCTTAGAAATAACTTGTGTTTTCAGAATGGGAGCTGGAGGGATACCAGATAAACCTGGAGGAGATCATCCCCATGATCAGAGAATGGAGCTTGCTTTGTCCGCTGAAGGGGTTACATATGTTCGAGCACCATCTTTCTCTGTTGAAGAGGTGGCAAGGAGACCAGAAAGACTGCGATAGAAGATCTTATCATGTCGGCTAGTGTTACACAGGAGAACAAGTACGAACGAGTGGGAGCAGAAGCTCAGTGATTCTTCAAGTTCAAGCAGGAAAAAGAGTGTGGGTTGCTGAGTGGCGTGAGTTCATGTTGTGTGATAATGAGTGCGGGGATGCGTGTAATAGTGTTTAACTGCTGTAAGAAGACTGTACGACTCTGGTCTTGATTTTGCAATGCAAATGATGGACGGAGGCTGTGGCCCTAGAAGGCTAGAACTCTAAAAAAAGAAATGTCGTTGGTGGCAAACTGGCAAGCTGGCTGGACAACCAGGTACGCTTTGGTGAACGAAGAACCCCGAGTCGGTGAACTCGAGTTCGAGCTAGTAGAACAAACCGACCCTGCCATCAATGGTGCATGCCATATGTCATCGTGCATGCGTGACACGATTGCAGTGTCCACAGTGTGACAGTGATTCAGTTCCGTCCAAAAAAAACGAGAATCAGGGCGCAATTTGTGGGAGCAACCGAGCGTGGCTTAGTACAGTAGCAGCGCCACGACGTATAAAAACACTCGCGCCGCGTTTGGGCGCAGACACGTCGCGACTGTCCTGTTGTTGCCAAGTCTCGCCCCAACCTGTAAAGCCAGCCGCCGCTTGGCCGATTCCGCGGCCTTGATCGGAAAAGCGATCGGTTGCGGTAGCGGCGCCGCCCAAGGCCTGGGCGCTGCGTTCCTTGGGAGACCGCGACGTTTCGGTTTTTAGCCCGCCGGCGAGGACTCGGGCTCACGGTCTCACGGAGTCGCGGTCACGCACGGTCGCGGCGAGCGAAGCGCAGCAAAACGACAGAGCGACAGATTGGCGCGCTGGACGCGTTACCATGGTGGGTGGCGCCGAGGAACGGATCCGGACATGGAGCAGACACCGCCTGGTATAGAGGAAGCTGCATTTGCAACTTTGCATGTGCACAGTTGCACACATGACGCATCCGCCTAGGCACCTATCATTTCGGGTTTGTTTGCTCGCAGCCCGAGCCTGAAAACTTGCCTGCCTCAAAAACCATTGACAGGTTTCGCAGCTGGAAAAATTGCATGGCCGCTGAGCTGCCTGTCAGGATGCGAAGCAAAGAGGCACTCCATGCCGTGATCAGGACTGGATTGTGATTAATGAATTTTTTCGCTTCTATCCAGATGTAATGCAAATAGAAAACCTAAGTTTTTAGCAATAACTAAGCCCACTTATAATTTTAGCAACTTAAAACGTACGAGTCCAACTAAGCACTCAGTAAATGGCACCAAAATGTGACACAAAAATAAAAAACGAAACAAGAACAAGTGGCCAAATCCAAGGAAGACCTCATCTGCTCTCTCTCCAAGAAAATTCTTGCAGCCAGGCTAAAATCCCCGTGCACGCTGCGAGCAGAAGTCGCTATCACCTGGAAGGGCGGGGCTCTAGGCGCCAAGCACGAGAGCTGTGTGTGACGAACACATGCATGCGTACGTCCTGCGCCGCAGCTTGGGCGGCGCGGCGCCACGCGCCACAAGCCACCACAGCTTACCAACGCACTTCTCAGCTCGTGAACCGTGATGACACTTCGCGGCGCCGGATCACTCCTCTCAATTCCCTTTCTGTTCTCTTCCTCGCCCGTGAGCCGCGATCCTCCTTCCTTAATCCCCCCTTTTTCGCCTTCCCCTACTCCTCACTCACACCGAACCTGCCACGCCCCTCCAGCTTCCCCGCGCCGGCGGTAGACAGTAACCGCAGCGACGTTGCGGTCGCGCCACCAAGCGAGATGGCCGCGGCCGCCCGGTTCCTGTCGCCCCTGCATTGCCGTGCTGCTCCTCCTCGCGCCGAGGCCGTGCAACGTGACGGCGCACTCGCGGGGCTGCGGCCGGGGCGTGGCGCGGCGGCGGGGACGTTTCCCGGCGAACGCGACGCGCGCGGAGATGATCGAGCGCAGTTCTTGCAGTGGGTGCAGTACATGGGCAGCCTCCGCACAGCACGTTCCAGCACGCGCTCGCCCGCGCGTTCCCCTCCTACTCGCTCGTCGTCGACAAGAACCCGGCGTTCGGCGACTTCACGACCATCCAGGCCGCCATCGACTCGCTCCCCGCTCATCAACCTCATCCTCGTCGTCATCAAGGTCACGCCGGCACCTACACGTACGTGAAACCGTCTTGCATGTCCCCTTTCGCCTTAAGAGTGAGACTGACCAGACGGTGATCTTAACTAGCTACTGCGTGTGCCGCGTCGCAGGGAGAAGGTGACGATATCGCCGATGCGGGCGTTCATCACCCTCGGGGCGCCGGCGCCGACAAGACGATCGTGCAGTGGGGCGACACCGCGGACACGCCGTCGTCCCGTCGGGCCGCCCGCTCGGCACGTTCAACTCCGCGACGTTCGCCGTGAACGCGCAGTACTTCCTCGCCAGGAACATCACTTTCAAGGTAACCAAATCATCCGTTGAAGCAGTACCTGCGCATTATTCCACAGTCTACACACTTTGCTCTGCGCAGTAGTACTTGTCACATGCTGCCCCTTGACGTGCTGAAATTCGCTGGCTTGGAACGGAGCAGAACACGTCGCCGGTGCCGAAGCCCGGCGCGTCGGGGAAGCAGGCGGTGGCGCTGCGGGTGTCGGCGGACAACGCGGCGTTCGTGGGGTGCAGATGCGGGGCGCGCAGGACACGCTGTATGATCACTCCGGCCGGCACTACTACAAGGAATGCTACATCGAGGGCTCCGTGGATTTCATCTTCGGCAACGCGCTCTCTCTGTACGAGGTATATTACTCTCTGCTATGCTCCGCAACAATTTTGTCTTGCCGCGGTGCTACATTTTCTGTTATCTGCTAGTTACCTCCCTGTATGAAATATGGGGTTTTAGAAGGTGTTAGGTGACGGCTTGCTAGCTTTCCTACCTGAAACGGAGATTAAAAACTGCAACAGTTCAGAGCCCAAGCAGCCTCCAAAACAGAGCATTCTTGCGTCAAGCTCACCAGTAAACGGTTTAGTTTGAAAAATGAAAGATCCTTTTTTTTTAAAAAAAAAAAAGAGTACTTCCGCCACTGCCCACAGCTGACTTTGGGAGGCTGTACCACTCCGAAGCACGGCCTAGTTTAACTAGAGCTCTTTTCGTACGCCCTGCCACTTGGGTTTATGGTACATTGACACTTGGATTATTGACAGCACATTGACATTTGACAGAATGATTTCAAGGCGAGAGAAATACCAAAGGAAAACGACGTATAGTTCTGGGGTTTGCGCGGTAGCGGCAACACACGCGGGGGCGCCCAAGTGCGAAAAACTGACCAGACCAACAATATTCTTCGCTGTCACACGAGACTAGTAGGCATTTCCGCTTTCGCACAGTGGCGGCAGATGGCACGCGGTCGCCATCGTCAATCGGTCATGGTGGAGCACCGCCTCCTGCTCCGCGCGCCTCTTGCTGGTGTCCGCTTGCGCTGCGCCCCGCCGGCCCGGCGGACCTACACCCCACGGGCCGGGACGTGCGCGTCTGCGACAGCGACGCGCGACGGGAACCGGTGCCGGCACGGCGAAACCGACGCGCGCCATGGATACGTACACGAACGGATGCGCTAAGCTCTCAGTCCTTTCTCCTCTTGTTCGAGGTCCCTCCCTGCTAATAAACAGTTGTTTTGTTTGTGCAGGACTGTCACGTGCACGCGATCGCGCGCGACTACGGGGCGCTGACGGCGCAGAACCGGCAGAGCATGCTGGAGACACGGGTTCTCGTTCCTCAACTGCCGGGTGACGGGCTCCGGCGCGCTCTATCTGGGCCGCGCATGGGGCACCTTCTCCCCGCGTCGTCTTCGCCTACACCTACATGGACAACATCATCATCCCCCCGGGATGGTACACTGGGGCGACCCCAACCGCGAGCTGTACGCCCCTCTCACCCCCACTCCAGAAGTCCGGATTCCTCATGAAATGTATGCATGCATGTCACCTGGCTAGCAGACGCCGGCGTGGTCACCATCTCACCGCCGGTAGTGCTCGAACACCACGCCCAAGTTACGCCGCCCTTTTGCCCGTCTCATCAAACCTCTGATATGATGGGACGTTCCACTGGACCGAGAGCGAGACAGCTGCTACAGTGTCGCGTTGATGCATGTCAAGAGCTCAGCTAGTAGTTTGCACGTATATAGGCGAGTTGCTTTGGTTCGTGAACAATAATGCAGCGTGGAGATGAAAGCATCACGTACCTTTTTTTTTTAGAAAATGGAATTACATTCCGGCCTCTGCCGTACGGCACACAGCCTTTTTCCTTACATAAATCAAAGCGGGGAAAAAAAAAACTTTAGTACATGAATAACAGTACTAAGGTCTACGTCCAACATCATTGAGTTCACTCGCCACCAACATCTATTGCTTGCTAATATCCAGCAAGTAACCATCCAAGATAGCCACCACCAGATCAACTGGCAAACACCACGTGATCATGGTACCTCAGTCTTCGTAGAGAAGAGAATGAGACAAGACAAGTTGTAATCTCGATGTCGCTCTCTGGCGGTCTTCTTCGACGGATTGACAACCAGAGATTCCGATCACCACCGCCTTGATTTGCGAAGAACGAGCAAATCCGCCAACGCCGGCCGCCACCTCATCGACCATCAGTTGCTATCTCAGAACCAAGGTGAACTTGAGCGAAACCCATTGGAGGTAGAATATGGTGACATGCTCCCGTCAACCACGAAAGTAGATGCATGACGTCATCCTCCATACGGAGGGAGAGAGGCGGAACGAGAGTATGAGGGCCGCAGCCCGACTCACCGTCCTTGCGGTCTTCTGTAGCGGACAAGCGACCATCAGCCGCTACCGCTTTGATCTGCAACCTGGCATCCGGCCACCCCGGCCGCCACCTCGTCGAAAGAGAGCCGCCTGCCCACTGCCCTCGGTGAATTGGGCAGAACAATAAGATGGACAAAGCCGGCACCACGTTGTTGATGATCACATAATCATCACATCACACCATCGCCAATGTAGCACCGTCATACTTCGGGCCGCATTATCGCGACAATCTTCAATGGTTGGGGAGCAAGACACACGAAGCAGCAGGAGACGACAAAATAATCCCCGCCGTTTCAGTCCCGCCGCGGCCACTGCATCTGTGATTGCAGCGTTAAATGCCGAAGGCGAGCCCGCACAGATCAGCACAACAAATCGGTGCTTAGCATCCCATCGCGCCCGCGAACAAGCCGCAGCGATCGGCCGGCCGCCGCAGGACGCAGCGACGAGCACCCTCGGCAAGCCGCCGCAGCGAGACACGCCCACAGCATACAGCCGTGACGTGCACCCGACGCAGGCCGCAAGATCGCGCCCACGTCCGAGTCCAGCTGCCGCCCCGCATCAGACCACCACGCCGCGCGAATCCCCATCTGATCCGCCACACAATAGCGGAGTCGTCCACGAAGTTGCAGGCAGATCGAGCAGGAGAATGGATCGATTTCCCGCCGCCGCCGTCCTCGCCGTCGCTCAGGTTGTCCCGGCGTTTGGGCTCTGGCAGCGGCGAGGGGAGAGGGAGGGGTGGCGGTGGGCTAGGGGCGGCGGGGTGGAGGGCCGCCCAGTCGCCCTTGTGGGCGGCGCGGGGGGCTAGGGTTGGACGAGAGGCTATCAAGCATCACATTTCCGATACCTGCTCCCATTTTGGCGAAGCATCGGGTTGCAACGGGGGTGACCAGCTTTCCGATCTCGGTGGGGATGTAGCGGCTTTCGAGATTCGATGGCCACTTCCCGGCACCGTCGCACGGGCAAAAGCAGAGTCCTAGATAGGCAGCCAGGCAGGAGGAGGGACGGCAAAGGCAGTGCCCGTGCTAAGCAACTCCAAACTTTGCGAGTCATATCGTGCTCGTGCTAAGCATCTTGCGGTGAACATTGAAGGGAAAAGAAAAATCTGAAATACTATGCTCGTTGTTTTTTGGTTGCTGCAGGACGGTGTTCCTACGGCCAGTACAAGTGCTCGGGTCCGGGGGCCAACTTCGCCGGCCGGGTGGCGTGGTCGCGCGAGCTCACCGACGAGGAGGCCAAGCCCTTCATCTCGCTTAGCTTCATCGACGGCACCGAGTGGATTAGGCTGTGCTGTGTGCTAGTATTGCTGTCATACACGGCACCATGTAAAGGAAACAGAGGGAAAATATACAGATTTAGTTATTTGGCATTCGTCACTTCGGAGCCTATGCAGTTCTACCATCCGTGTCATCGTTCATTTGCTCTGCCATTTCTCCACCGAAAGGTAGACGGCAACGTAAGATCCGTACGGACAAGAAGCAAGAAAGTTCTGTGGCTATGCAAAGTACCATCTACATTACCGAGTCGTCTCAATGCAACCACTGATGCAGTGCTATTGCATCATAAATAACCTTCAGCCATTTCGTCGTCACTAAGAACAAAGCGTATTAATGGTGAGAATCAATGAACATTAAGCTCAAAAAAATCGGCAGTAATTTCTCTGTTTTTTAGACTTCGGCAATAATTCTTTAGAGGAACTACTGCATTGCAATAAAGGGCCAAGATCTAGTCCTTGGGCCATGGCTCATTTGAGTTTGGCAGTACAGTTAGTTCTCCTCCTCCTCCCAAGAGGAGAGGCTAAGGCCCCAATTCGATACAATGGTCCAGCGATTACAGCCCAATATCCCTGATCACTCGGACGAGGAAAGAGAACACGGCGCATCAACATTTGCAACCGAGGGTAAACAACAGAGGAAATTACAGTTGAGAGATGAGTGCCGTGGTCTTTTTCACTTTTCTCCCGCACTGACGAACTCGTGACTTCAGGCTACAGTACCACTTAGCTCGTGAATCTATGTGAGCTGCTCGTACTTAAAAGTCAGATCTGGATTGGATCTGCTGCCGAACAGAAACAAAGCCGAGTGTTCACTCGTTTTGAAGACCAATCAGCCGACAACAACTGAATCCACGGATGTCGCTTAATTCTGAAGTGCTGTGCTCTCTATCCCCATCCAATCCATGCGCAGCAGCAGACCGCCTCCCATGGGAGATGAAAGCAGCGTGCAGAGTTGCACTGGCTTCATTAGAAGTGTGGTACAAGCAATTTGTAAATAGTGTACAGCTATCCTTAAGGTTTAGCACATGATGTAAATGAAATCCGATGCATACAGCTTACATAAAAAAACAACCTAATGCGGAGTAGTTAGTGGAAATAAAAGGTGATTTAGGAAACAGGGACCCCACAGTAAAGGTTTTTCAGTCTTTCAGCACTCGCGTTGGCATTGACCGTGCAACCGCCCAAAGTACTGGTACAGGGATTTGCACCAGTGCTCAAGCGTACTCTGCGCATTTCATCAAACCAAAGGTCGTTAGCTCTGTGACAAGTCCCCGTACGGTCCGTGAGCAGACGCCATGTAAAGTAGTACTCACTGCCTGACAATGTCGTTAGCTTAATGCTTCACGTGGGAGCACTTCAAATCGTAGCAAAACCGGTGACTCCTCTTCCTGTTTCCATCATGTTATCCTTTACTAGTAAGTATACTTATGTACAAATCCGGATACAGCTTAAACACACGCTGTAGCGGCAAACAGTCTTGCGTCGCGCCACGACCACGTGATGCCATCACCACAAGCTGTCCAGGTAGTAGTCTCTGGCAGCCTCGTCGTCGACGCTGAGGTCGTAGCCGCCCGTCCTCCGGTTGGCGTCGAAGCAATGCGAGCAGAAGCCGCCGTGCGCGTGCGGGCACGACGACCTCCTCGACCCGCGGCCCGGCTCGTCCGCGCCGCCTCGGGCGCCTGCTGGCGCTGCCTGGCCTCGGCGCGCTGTGGCACCGCGTCCGCGCCGCGGAGGACGCCGTGCCCGCCATGTACCGCGGGCTGACGAGCGCGCTGTCGCGGTGCGGAGTCCGCTGCGGCGTGCCGCCGCTCAGGCCGCCGTACTCGACGGAGCTCTTTGCGGGCGAGTCGTACGCTGCTGCGCGGACACGACGGGGCGTGCTGCGCGCCGTCTTGGAGCCCCGCGGCTCGCGGTCGCGGTCGTGGCCGCTCCGCCGGAACGAGAGCCGCGCGGGCTGCAGCTTGCCCGGCAGCGGCGAGCACGACGGCGCGGGGCGGTACTCCGTGGGGTGGTCGGGCGTGTAGCGGCCGGCCATCCGGGAGGACCGGGAACGGAGGTGGCACGTGTCCATCTCCACGATCCGCGGGCTGCGCTCGTAGTTGGAGTCCGTGCTGTCGGACAGCCTCCGTCGGTGCACCGGCGTCGCTGGCATCTTCAGCCGGATTTCCTGCTCAAGGATCCTCACCTGCATTTTTTAAGAAGGACCACAAAAAATATAATCAAATCCAATGTTGCTGATAATGAGAACTCTGTGCTGTAAACAATGGCAACATAATTACGTACTTCTTGCTCCATGGACTTCCGGTACGAAGCTTCTTTCTTCACGGCGATGGAGCCGGCCTGCAACCGAATGAGCGTCTGCAACTTGCGCAGCGTCATGGCAGTCTGCTTCCTCACGAGGTAGCCTCGCACCAATGCCTGGATCTTGACCAGCGATCTGAGAGCGCGAAGAGCTTTCCTTGCCTGATGACAAGGTCCATTCAAACTCGATGTCAAACTTTACACGAGAAGATTAAACAAGTAGGGTAGAATTATGGGTTAGGTAGCGAGGCTTATGTCACGCTGCGCATGGCTAACCACTCTGCTACACGGGGAAGTCACCGCACAGCAGGGCAGTTGCCTAAACAATACCGTTGCTGATCAACGTGCAGATTCTGCATCGTACTAGAAACAGTGCAAGAGTTGGCAAACAACTGTTGAGTGCCCATCGTGGAAGGGAAAGGCAGCAGAAGTGACATCATATGAAACAAAAGACTAGTCCACTTAACAAGTGGTGATGACCGTGGGGGAAAAAAACTGAGGCAAGAGCAACGAACAGAACGAGGAAACTAGTAGTACCAGGACGATCATACGTACCAGGTACCTAACCTCTGAAGGTTTTCTGGATCAGGACGGCCGCCGTCTCCTCTCGACCTCTGACATCTTCCTCCTCCTCATCGCAACGGAATGACTTCACCCGAGGCGACTCTGCCGCGGCAGCGACGGCGGCCTGACCCGACGGCCGCCCGCCGTCGCCGACGCCGCTCTCCTCTGCTTCACGAAACTCCACCGCTTCTTCTCCTTCTCCCGGTCCATCATTCCAGTCGATGGCGACGTGGCTCTCCTCTCGAGACCTTTGCGCCCATCCTTTCTGCCAGTCAGCAGCTGCTTGAGCCATCTCATGAGGCGCCCCATGCCGCCGGTACGCTCTGCACAGAGAAAAACGCGGAAAGAAATTCGTCAACGAAATAGTGATGATGAATGCGTTACAGCAAAGGGAGATCAATCGGCGCGTTCATGAACAGCGGCAGAGCAACCGAATGGGGGAGAAAAGCTCATATGAGAAATCGGCGAACTTTGGATGAATGGCGACAAGACGAGATGTGTACCGCCAACTGGAGAGAAAACAGAGCTTTTGAATGAGAGAAATGGAGAAACAAGCCTGCGGCAAGAAACACTACAGCAAACCTTTTTAGGCGAAGTCGCAGAGCTAAAAAGTGGATAATTGTAGTACGTGGAATCCCCCAGACCGATGGGCGATGGACTCCAAGAAGCAAGACACCAAGCCTGACTTTCAGATGCGTAAACCCGCGAGATCAACGCAAGAAACTGGCAAAGGCAAAAGTAGCGGCAGAAGAGGAGGCGCCCGGCCCGGGAATGAAGCAGGCAGGGAGGGAATTACCGCGTCCGCCCGAGGAAGCGGGGGCGAGTTTTACGTGCACCGCCACCCGAAGCGGAAAGCGGCCAAGCTTGCGCTGAAAACCTCGCGCGAATCAGCCTGGAGCAGAAGAAAAAGGCAGCAGCGATCCCGGGCGGCCGGCCGCAGGGGCGGCGAGCGGGCGGATTAGTAGCAGGCGGACCCGATCGCCGCAACTGACGCGTGGGTCTCCATGGCTCGGCACCGCGCACACGAGCCCCCGCTCACGAGAGATTCGTCCCCGCTCGCTACCCGCCCAAGGCTCCGAGCGCAAGCCAACAAGAACGCAAGCAAACGACCAGCGCAGACGCCCCCCGCGCCGCACTGTTGCTTCCCGCTACGCTCGCCTCCTGCCAGCGCACACATCCCTGCCCGGCACGAGTGAAACGACCCAAGGGAACAAGGGGACGGACGAACACGCTGGTGAGTAGCGGTCACGCGCGCGCGTGGTGAGGGGGCCAGGGCCCGGGGCACGTACGGACCTGTGTGGGCGCCGGGCGGCGCGTGCGCGCGGTCTGCACGGGACCGGAGGGAGATCGGCCTCGCCGGCCGATGGCGCCAAGATCCGCCGGGTCCTGGCTTCGCAGGCGCCAACGGGACTGTGATCTCTGGGAAGTGCACACGACGGCGGCGAGTACCTGTTCCGCGGGCTCTGAACGCGCTCTGCGTGCGCCGGTTCGTTTAGCCCCCGCCCCTTTTTATACCGTGTCCCATCTCTGATCGCGCGCAGAGGAAAGTCACCACCGCGGGAGATGATAAACAGTGCGTGGTTAGCTTTAGGTCGTGCTGTACGACGACGGCCGCTCCGGCCGGCCCAATAAATTTCGTTCCCTTGCGCCACGAGGCAGCAGCGTTCACTAGGCTTCCGATCGACGAGCTCCAGCGGTCAGAGGTCAGAGCTCGAGGAGTACAGTGGAATGCAGAGGTAGGTAGGTAGGGGGCTTGGCACGCGCGGTCTCGCGCGTGATGCGTCCCTCTTTTTGTGCTGCTTCACACCGTGCTGCACAGTTGAGGTCAGAAATTCTTTTTCCGAGCAAACATTGATGAACACCAGTAGTAGGAGTACTCCAAGGTTTCGCAGGTTTTTAACCATCTCTTGTGCGTCGAAGCAATTGTTTTGCTCTGCCCCGCATGGTATATTTCTCGTGGCTGTAAAGAGTGAAATGAACTCGCGATCAAGCGTTGCTTAAACGATAGTATCATCGGTTCTCCATGTGCACAATCACGCAAGGCTCCATGTGGGCTCCAAGACTTGAGGGCGCCATGAGATAACGACCGTGTGTATTTGTCGTGCTAGTTTTAATTCTTGAGCTCCGGATTAGCATCCGCGGAAAGACGTGCCAACATTTATCCGCACACACTGTTCTCTGGAAAACGACGGCCAACTACTGCCGCGGAGATAGATCGTCGTATCGTGCCACTGACTAAACAACTGAGGGCCGCTGGATTGCACAGAGGCTCGTGACTCTCGATCGACCAGCTATAACCCAAAATAGCACCTGTACCAATTCGAGATTTAACACAGAACACAGCCAGCGATAAATCGGCACGTTAAAAATCGTAGTACTACTGGTAGATGTGCTCGGGTTGCGGATCGTCCGGCGAGAAAAGGAAAACATGAAGACGAAGAAATGTTTCACTTGGAAGACCCCTGCACCTAAAACAGCATGCTCCTTTATGTGGCACCGAGCACGAATATCTTGCTGGTGACATTACCAGCAACAGCCAAACACAACGAATTGATGGCTCGCGCTTGACTTCCTGCCCCTTTCGTTTTTCGCTTCTTTTTCTCTTTTCTCCAGGCAGGAAGACGCGATGTCACGTTCCGGTGCTCTAAATTTAGAATTTTGGTGCCGGCCTGTGGTACAGTTTGACTTCGGATATTGCTTTGGAGCAATGTAGTGGATGAGTATTATGGTTGTAGTACGATACATGCAACGAACGGTTTGTTCGGTACTATTAGTACTAGCAGTTTAATGCTACGACGTGCACCAATGAAGTGGTCATGGGGGTTAGCCATATTGGCAATTGAGGAAGAACCGTAGACAGTGGTGAACAGCATTCACACGCAAAAGCATGATACAATCTCATCACACAAATTAAAAGGTGGATCGAACTATCATCATCTGTTCCGGCCAGTACTGGTTCCGGCCTCGTGATGTCGCACGTTTTTTGGTTCAAGGGCTCACATGGCACGAGTGTGCTACGGCAGGGCACGAGCTCGGCTTGAAGGTTCCGGAAGAGGGCCAAGGCCGGTTCCCGTGGAACTGGAACTGATCCAGCATCATCCGTGGTCCAAAGCCACGGGAAGCGGAGAATCTAGTACGGGGCAAAGCACAAGTACGGGTGTGTATACGTACTGCTAGCAGCAGTAGCTGCTGCATGTTGGGCCCGCCCTAGCGAGGAGAAGAAACTGACAGACGCCGAAGCCAGCAATCACTCACGTCCTACGGCTCTGACTGCTCCCTCCTGCCAGTTCCGCTGGTCGATGTGACGTCCACGTGCCTTGCAGCGGAGGCAAGCTTCTGCCCGTGCACGCATGGCCAGTCGGCGACGTGACAGTTTTTCAAGACTTGCTGTCCACCACCACACGGTCCACACCACACGCCACGCCGAGGGAGGAAGCACTGAAGCAGCATGGATGCATGGCGAGGGACTTGTTTACCACGATCGGGACTGTTGTTGAATCAGTCCAGTTCCGCGAAAGATTCCTCGTTTCCTCTGTTGGCATGGACACCGCTGCTCCTGGCGCCACACCTCGGCGGCCTCGGCATCAGCGCGCCCGCCCATCCATTCCTCGTTACTGTACGGAGCGCTAACCCGCACGACGACGCCGCGCCACTGCAGGATCTCCGCTGCGCGCGCTACTGCCTGTTCGATCGGGTCGTTCTCGCCGGGTGCTGCAGGAATTGCGTGAGGCAGGGGAGAAGTCTAGGAAGCTGGATGGAGGCGGCCACAGTGCCGCGACTGCAAGCTTGGCGCCACGCATCAATCGGTGGCCAGCTGCATGCGACGTGCACGCGTGGCGCACGTACGTACACGCGCACGCCGGAGTGGCAAGGCGACGGCAGCGGCAGGCGAAGGGTGACGCGACGCGCCGAGCGTCCTCCGATGTCTCTTCTATGTGTTTTCTGCGGCCTTTTTAACGGGGTCAAAGGCCCACGACTTTTGCTCGCGTCGCGTGCGGCCATGCCCTGCGGCGCTCGGCGTGCCGGGTCCGCGCGAAGGCGGCCGCGCGCCAGATGAAGTGACTACTACGGGTGAAAGTGGTGTGGATAATTATCCGATCCGATTCGTTCTGAATTCGAATTTTAAGGATTTGGAGAAGCATTTTACATATTCTAGAGGATCCGATCTGATCCGAATCCGATTGCATGCGGATGCGGATTAGGATATAAGAGTAGCAAAATCCGATGGATATGGATTATCCGATATATCAAAGCGGATTATCCGACAATATTAGTCACTTTTTATTTGTTTTACATTCTTTCATAATATTTTAAACTAAGAATTTGTAGTTTGGATGGTGAGATTTCCTTGGCTAGTGTAATCTTGCTACTAGCTAGTCTACATCTTTGATGAATTGTCGATCAACATATAATTCACTACTAATAGGTGTATCAAATCCGATATTTAAAGAACCGCTTCCGATCTGGATCCGTTCCATTTCCGACATTCGAAAAAATCCGTATCCATAACCGCATCCGTATATTATCTGCTCCGCTCCGAATCTGATGAAAACTATGGATTAGGATATGAGAAAGGTGTTATCCATCCGCTCCGAGCCGATCCGTTTTCATCCCTAGTGACTACGGTCTACGCTGCTGCCGTGGCAGCACGAGCTTCTTAGCTCAGGACGCCTCGTCACAGAAGTAGTACACTGGCCTGGGTTTGTGTAAACTGCACGAGATCGATCGAGGTCGAGACAAACCTGAAAGCCCACGCGTGCCTCCTGCCATGTTCTGTCACTGCGCGAGTCTCTTCTACTGGGTCCATGTCATTGCGACGTACTGTGCGCATAGCGGATCGACGTACGGAACGATGCTGGTCGAGCGAATCAAGTGCAGATCGTTCTCAAGGAGGAGTAATTGGGAATCAGAGACCGAGATAGCAAAGGTGTACCTACAATGCGACCGTTCACCTGGTCATGAAACGGCGAAGTTTAAACTGCACACAGGACATCAACAACGACTGTACGCCACGCTGCCCATGCAAAGAAAGGATGTTGCCACAACGATTGCATGATTTGGAATCATATATATGGGCTTCTCCACGCAAGATCCGTACACCGATCGAAAGAAGCTGGAAATGCCATTGGCCATTGCATCACTTCACTGAAGTGAAAGGGGTCTTGGCCTAGTGGTTAAGTCATCCGAGTAGCACCTCTCAGGTCCTGGGTTCGACTCCCTGTGGGAGCGAATTTTCAAGGATTTAACGGCATTTGTTCTTTCACTGGTAGGCGACGCTCCCGTCGACAGCGAGGCGCCAATGGTGACTTCGTATCTCTAGATTTGCCGGCTCAGTCTTCAAAGATGCTCATAGGGGTAGGGTTTGCGTACGTGTGTTCATAGGGGTGAGTGTGCGTGCGTTGTGAGTGTCAGAGTTGTACTGTGTAATCTCAAAAAAAAAAAAAAAATCCACTTCACTGAAATTTGTTGGGCCAAAAGGCAAGTCCAGTTGAGTCCAGTGTGATGCCAATGAAGGCCTGCGACTGGACTCCAAAGGCTTCTCCCCACATTCCCAGCACATTGCTACTGGACCTGCTGGGCTCTGGCTCCCACCGGGAGGGACCGGGGACGGACGGAAGCTGTGGCATGGCGGCTGAGGGATCAGAGCTTGGCTCCCCGCGACGGCGGCGTCTCCGGCGCCGAAGCGGCGAAAGATCGAACCGCCTAGGAGGTAACCTTTCTCTTTTCCCCACTCTCACGAGCTTCTTCGCTATTTTCGATGCGATTGATCCATGCTCTGAACCCTCAGATTTAGTGGACGCCCCATGCATGATTTTTTCTCCCCCGAACGCGCCGCGCTGCTATTCTAATATTGATGTGCAGATTGGAAAGGTTCGATCGTGGCTAGTGGAGCGGGGCTGATGGCTAGTACAAGTGTAGGCTACTTTCAGGCAGAGATTCCGGACTAGGTATCTTGTGAGCATCTCCATGCGTTAGGTTTGGCGTTCGTTAAAAGGGGCTTTGGGATGCGCCAATGTGCATATGACCTCCTCCATATTAGTATGGAACCTTTCATTGGAGCGAACTTAGGGCCTTTTTTTATTTCCATCCTATACACTGATAATTTTGAGCCAATATTCTGGTCTGCATCCGCTAGGCATCGGCCATAACTGAGTAGTGTAGGTAGGGTTGATTTGTGGACACAGACATGAGCAAGAAGCATTCATTCTTCACTCGGGGGTTTCTCTTTTGAGTGCAACACTCACGCTCCCGGTGAATTCTTCGGGAAATCTTGCATGATCCTGAAGAATCAACTACCTTGTTAGTTGTGCGCCTACGCTCTGCTGATATTGTCGCGCTACACAATACAAATTTAACCTGAAACCTTTTATTTCTCCTTGATGTTAATCCTGCTTCAACCACTGTCTTCATCATAGACTGTCTTCATCATAGACATCTGACAAATATCGCTAGTCGAATTCATGTTCTGTGGACAGCTGTGTTAAGCCAAATAGGCTTCTGCTTCTTTGTTTTGTACAAGTCATTGAATGAAACAAGCTGTTTTGTTAGTTAACTTCCCTTGGGTATCAAAATTTAATTATCAGTGTTTGGATTCTATGCTTCATGGCATGGAGGGCCTGAGTGGACCAGAAGGGCATATCCTAACTTTCTTGAATTTAACTAAAGAAAACATAGCTTCATGTTCTGCAGATCCTTCCAGACAGCTATGCTAGGCCAAATAGTTTTGTACTTCTTAAATATCATAAACAAAAGGGTGTTCTGTTAGTGAACTTTCCATGATTGTTAATTCTGATTATCCTTGTTAAGTTTCATGACATTAACATCCTGAGTGACAGAAAGGAGGGCACATCTGCCCAACTTGCGTGCATTGTGAACGGCATCAATCATTTAGTTGATGATTTGATGCATCGATTGTAACATGCAAAATGTACGTCTCTTCTGTCTGGGAGTTTGAGAGTTGGCTGGCTTTTTCGCCCATAACAGTGACCATCTCGCAAGTTACAACTGTGCTATCGAACTACTCTGTTGTCTACTCTGTAATTTACCTGTCTCTCTGGAACACAGGGACAGGCCGTCTCAAATTTCCCTAGATAAGGACAAGTTGGCAACATCCTCCTCAAGTTCATCGGTAGGTATTGAGGCGCCAAATCGACGTCTTCTTTCCTGTTTGATGTCATTCCGTAGCAATCCTCTCTTGATGTGATCATCACTATTGCAGGTTCGGGTGCGCAGCTAGCGAGAGTGGATCTGAACAAAGTTAGAGAAGCAAAAGATTTGCTTTCCTCAAGCACAGCACGAGGGTGCCTTGGAAGCTATAAAACCTTTGATTCTCTCTTGGGAATACCTTGTACCTGTCATCCCAAGCGACGACTTCTTTGAGCAAACCGGGAAGAAATGATGAACTAGAATTGTAGTTTGTAAATCGTTCATCTGAAAAGATGATAGCGCTACCTGTATATACCTTCATTAGTTTCAGAAGCCGACCTGATTTCTAAGGTACTGACAGTAATACCAAGCTGCATGTGCTGCTGTAGATACTTTCAACTTGTAGGGCCCTCTTTGTTTCGGCTCCCTCACCAGCTCCTGGAGCGGCTCCACTTCGATTGGCACCAAACGCCGCGCTCCCTCACCAGCTTTCCCGCAATTCACGGAGGGACCGGTGGGGGAAAAGTAGCCAAAGCAGGGAGTGGCGAAAGGGAGGCTTTGCCGGCTCCTCCCCGTCCCCACCCTGCCACGTAAGCATGCGACGGAGGGTACCCAAAAAATCGCACGACTCGCTCAGTCCTCACCTCTCTTCCCGACTCCCTCTCTTTTCGTGTGCACAGGTGGCCGATTCGCCGGCGCCGGCGCCGACATGAATCCACTGAGGCGCCTCCAGGAGAGTGCGCGCACAAGATGGCGAAGATGCGAGCAGGGGCAGCGACCCATTCGGCGGCGAATCAGTCCACGGATTGGATCCATGGCTTTTTCACAACTCCATCTTCCGCCTCTTCTCTCCTCATGCCCGTTGCTAATTCCAATGGCCAAGACCCATATTGATGGCTCAAACGGAACCATGCAGCCTCCAGGATTCGATTCCACAGCTGGCTGGCCGCCGTCTCCCTCCCTCCCTATGCTGATTCGAGCTCTCTAAGGTCGCCCATGGCAGACGGGAATAGAGAAGCACGAACCTCCTGCAGTATCGATCCCTCCCGTGCTCTCTCTATTGGCCTCCGTGATGGGCAAAGCTGCAGCCCAACACTAATGAGGCAAAAAAATCATGTTATTAGAAACCACTACTTTATTGATTATCATTTTAATATTTTTTGTTATCACATAAACATAGATCAAATATGTATTGCTGGATAAAATCAAAATCATATGTCCAAGGGTACTACGGACAATTGTCTTTTCCATTTATTTATATAAATCAGGAGAAGCTGCAGGAGAAGCCGTTCCGCCAAACGTTTCAGACACAGCTACAGACACAGCCAGCATAGCTATTTTCCAGAGAAGCCACAGCTACAACAAGCCAACACCGAAGCCGGCACAGCCGGAGCCCAAACAAACAGGCCCTAAGATACCCCATAGGAGGAAAGGTACAGATAACCTGCACCAGCAGGCCAAGTGGTGAAAAGACATTGTATTGTGGCAAGCATTTCTTTGTGCCGTCTTTTCTTTCTCTTTTTTCTAGTGGGAATTTTATTAGTCCTTGCAATCCTTCAAGACCATTGCGCTGGAACTAATCGTTTTATTCTTGTACTCTCTCGTCACCTATAACTCGTGAATTATTATTGATGGGATTCTTTCAGTCCTGCAATTGTACGTCTCCCAACTAATGCAGTGTCCTTGTACTACACCCAAATCGACACACTAATAATTTGTCAGTTTGCTATCAGTTGCTGGTGGAATCCAGCTCAAAGCAGTCAATGAGGCTGGGCTGTACTTGCATGTTACATCTCGTGACTTTTTAGTCGCTTGTTTCACAAGTACTACAATCTCCAATGTTTATTGTAACACCTGAATCACTTGCTTTGCAAGTACAATAATATCCATTGTTTATGCTAAGACGAGAAGCTTTCTGTTCTTCAGAAAAGAGTAAAGGCGCATCCTCCTCCTCGAGTCTCCGAGTACTGCACGTTGTGTGCAAAAACTGCGTGGCAATGGACCCCGGAACCAATGCTTGAAGGTATGACAAGCCGTGATGCGACGTTCCGGTGCCGAGCCTCGGTTTGCGGCGGCGCATCGTTCCACCCATCCGTCAGTCAGCCAGGCACCCTGATCGCTTGCCGAGTTGGGTCATTCATCATTCGGCGCGGACGGATTCGGAGGCCCCACCTGTCGGTGCGACAGCTGGGGCAGTGTGTGGAGTGGACACCGTTGATCCGAAAATCACACACAGCCAGTCCGGCGCACGGTTGGTGGCTTGGTGGTGGTGGTGGGTGCCTGGGTGGTGCAGCAAGATGGGCTCACCGCCGTCGCCACGCGCGCAGCACGCATCTCCGGGCAGCCTTTTGTCGTGGCCCGCCGGTCCAGCCACGAACGTGTCGACATGCCGGCGTCAGCGCTCACCGTTGCGTCATGTCCCGCTCCGTGGGCCCTGGCGCGCACGTGTACCCATTCTTCAATTCGTTTCGGACGTGTTAAACTAATAATCCCCTGGCACACTGACCTGTGGCCCTCGGTTCTGGGCTTCTGACAGATTAATGAGTTGCAACTGGTTGCTTTGCGCGTAACAGGACGAGGAATATTACGAGAACACCCCTTGGCACGTCCGCCAGAAAACCACTCGCCTTTGCTCGTGTGCTCGACCGTTAATTGCTCGGCCTTTGATGCATTGAACCTCGCCAAATACATATTATTCCACCCGTACCCCTCGATCCACGAACCTAGGCATGGGCATGCAGAGTCCTTATCGCGGCGAGCTGGATCGAACCCGTCCGTTGGACGACAAGCCAATCCGACGCGTCCATGCGCAAGGGTACATCCGTAAATAAGGTCAAGGACGAGGGGGTACTCTCGCAAAGAAACGCTCAACTCGTGGCTCTCGACCCACTCTCTCTCCCACGCTTGCGCAAGCGGAGAAGAGCAGGCGAGAGAGCGCTCGCGAGGCAGAAGGCCACTGTGGCGTAGCTCCCGATCCGGAAGGCCGAGCTGGTCCGGAGTTGGGACGTGCTCGCGGCTCGATCGGGGGCCAGTGCCCGGCGAGAGGTGAGGGCGGGCGCGATGGGGAGGGCGCGGTCGTGGGGACGGCGGTGGTGGGGTGCGCCGCGGCCGCCGCGGCGGTCGGGGTGGCGGTGGTGGTGTCGCGGAGGAGGCGGAGGCGGTGGGAGGCGGAGGACGAGAGGAAGAGGAAGGCGGCGGCGGTGATCGAGGAGGTGGAGCAGCGATTCGCGACGCCGACGGCGCTGCTGCGCGGCATCGCGGACACCATGGTGGAGGAGATGGAGCGCGGCCTGCGCGCCGACCCCCACGCGCCGCTCAAGATGCTCATCAGCTACGTCGACAACCTCCCCACCGGGTAAGGGCTCCCCTGCATGGACGTCCTCTTCCGCTGAGTTTCTCGTTCTCATCGTTGCGCGTTTTGAGCGAACGAATTGGCTGGGAATTTTTCGTGGTCTCGCGTTGGGTTGTTCAGGTTTTGATTCTGTGAAAATGTGGGATTCTTCAGGCGGGGCACATGCCATTGGATATCGAATGCTTTGACTTGACAGCGTGGTTCGCAGTGGAATCAGCAGGGGAGGGTGGAGCGTGTTTGATCTCGTCATGCTCTTGTCGATTCTGGTAGAATGACAAGGCCTTTTTGTTCTCTGCTACTCTGTGAGAGGTTTGACTCGTTGGCGTTTTCACAATTCGCTCGTTTGGTGTCATAGGCAACACATCTTTATCGGGAGGATGGTGTGAGAATTAAAGATGACGATTGTTTGTTTTACATGTTATTAGTACTAGGTATCGGTCAGCAATTTTCGGTCTTAGTGTAACTCGTCACTGGTACGTGACCAAGGTGGAAGAATTATGAGATGAACAGTTATGGTTTCTATGTTTGACTCACACATCATTCCATAGTTGCTCTGGTTTGTACAGGCTTATCACGTTTCTTAATTGAATAAATGTATTATTCGTACTCCCGTACCAACATGTTCGACTCTTCTTCACGAATCACGATATTGTCCATTTCATGTCATGACAACTGTCCAAAGTAACGCTTACAGCGTTATTATTTTTGTCCTGCCTCTGTAAAAACGAGTGCTGCTTTAACACTGCTGGTAGCATGTAGTCCATCTTTCAAATATGTGACCAATATGTTTTTTCAACATAACTATTAGTCATGTGAATGTGTGATAATTATATCGTTGGGTCTGTAAAAATATTGTTGTACTGCTGGAGTACATGCTTACAAATATATCGCATTGAAAAATTTACTGTCATGCTTAGATACTGTGTCAGCAACTCCATGTGTGAGTGGAGAAATTCTGAGAAAATATGAAATTGAAAATAGAAAGTTTTTTTGCTGTTTCTTAAATGACATGCTGCAACCATCAGGTTATTTAGTGTGTCCATAACATCTTTTTGAGTGGACGTACCCATAACATCTAAAGGGAAACATGTCTTTCCCGCTTCATGAAATTTTCCTTTATGGTTTCCATCGCTCTTTTTGTTTTTGTTTAATGATGTTTATAATTCCATAGGGATGAGCATGGGCTCTTTTATGCATTGGATCTTGGTGGAACCAACTTTCGTGTCATACGAGTTCAACTTGGAGGAAGGGAGAAGCGTGTTGTGAAGCAACAGTACCAAGAGGTCTCTATTCCGCCTCATTTGATGGTTGGGACGTCCACGGTGAGTGCTTCGAACAGCTCTTTTCAAGTCTCCTGGTTCAGCACTTGTTGCTTGTTCTGACATGTCTCAGAGCATGATTACAGGAGCTGTTTGATTTCATTGCTGCTGAGTTGGAAAAATTTGTCCGAACTGAAGGAGAAGGGTTCCACCTACCAGAGGGCAGGCAGAGAGAACTGGGCTTCACCTTTTCTTTCCCAGTGCACCAAACATCAATATCATCAGGCACTCTAATTAAGTGGACCAAAGGCTTTTCTATCAATGGCACGGTAAAAAGCATGATGACCTTAGTTCATACTTCGTTGATTGCATTAACATTTTTGTTTGCATTAACATTTTTGTACTTCTAGTTCCTTTATTAGAAGCTGGGTTTTATTCTAATATGGATCTCTTGCTCTAATGACTGTGTTTTTCGTGATTTCCCAATGTGGCATTAAAATTTGGTGATTCTATTTCCACCAAAAAAATATTAAAAGGACAAAGGAGTAGCTTTCAGTCTTTCATGCTGCCTTTTGTTTTGACTTGTGGAACTCCCAATACAACAAACTGGGCAGATGTTGTCATGTGTTGTTCTTTCAGAATATCATACATGTTAATGAAATATAGAATACTACCATTAACTGGTTCAGTGCTTCATATATCATATTATTTTTATTCGATCTAGTTCTGTGAATGTTTAGAGAGCTTTCAGTTTACTCCTTTTTTTGGAAGGCTCAAGCTTTCTATTAGACTAGTTGATAAAGATCCACGTTTCTCGAAATTATGATGTTTGTGTCAACCTGTTTTTTATCCTATTTTAACACAGTATAGTTTTTATTGACTCCTATGAACCTAGGTTGGAGAAGATGTTGTGGCTGAATTGAGTAGGGCTATGGAGAGGCAGGGTCTTGATATGAAAGTCACGGCTCTAGTAAGTAATTTTTTTGTTCGTTAAAATTTTCACAGCATCTCAAGTTCCACATGCCAAGATGTTCATCACGTTTTCCCCTTTCCTTACGCATTCCATAGTCGTATTTTTTATATGTTTTGTTCGATTGCAAAGAAGCTATTGACACATATTACCAGTAGGCAAATGTTTTCAACATCACGTGAAGTGACTGCTAGCATTTTTTGTGCAGGTTAATGATACTGTAGGAACATTGGCTGGCGGGAGATATGTCGACAATGATGTTGTTGCTGCTGTAATATTGGGCACTGGCACAAATGCAGCTTATGTGGAGCATGCAAATGTAATTCCCAAATGGAATGGGCTACTACCTAAATCAGGGGATATGGTTAGTGTCAAACTTCGTTTGCATGCTTGGAATATTAAGGGCCCTTTGACCTTGTCAAACTGTATGCATCCAATGTAAGTTTGTACTATTGTGATTATGGTTTTCAAATCATTATTAATTCACATTTGGTTCTTATGCTGCTGCAGGTAATCAACATGGAATGGGGTAACTTCAGGTCAGACAAGCTTCCTCGTTCCGAGTATGATACTGCCCTGGATTTTGAAAGTTTGAACCCAGGCGAGCAGGCATGTCTATTTAATCCATGGTGCCATTTATTTTAAGGTTTCTGAGTTTTTCGAAGTTTGAGTGCAGTGTTTTTGAAGGCTATCTTAGACGAATAACGAAACCCTCTTCTAGTTTCTAGCTATATTTTGGTGCCAATTATTACTTTTGCATTGGTTTTGTTCAGATATATGAGAAGATGATTTCTGGAATGTATCTTGGAGAAATTGTGCGAAGGATCCTGCTGAAACTTGCTCATGAGCTTCTCATTGTTCGGGGATGTTGTTCCGCCAAAATTGGAACAATTATTTGCGTTGAGGTGTGTCTTCATGTTCAATCCACTGATCATCAGCTGTCCTTACATTAGTAGGATACAAAAGTTTTTGATAATGTTGCATACATTGTTGCACACTCTGAAGTCTAAGCAATCTTGTCAATATGTGCTATGGGTTCTACTGTACATTTAAAAATAAAAATAGATTTAATTCTGACATTCTGATGAAAATTGTCAAAAAAAGTTTCCTCGAACACGCAGGAGAGCTGCGTATGTTTGTATTATCGAGAAATCAATTTATCACTTCTTTTAAATAGTCATGTACATAGTCAATCATTAGACTGGAACGGAGAGATAATTTAGTGTAGTTTCCCACCTGTTGAGCATTTCCCTGTTTTAGCGCATGAAGTTTTGGAACAGTGGAACATGAAAAAATAAAATGCCCCGACATTCTTTCATATCTTGAAATGAGCCCTTTCCAGCTTCATAATAGTTGAACTGGGACAAAGTAGTACCCATGTGCTAATCTAAGATAACACTAAAGAAGGTATAGCTGTGACTGTTTTTCTAGTTGCCAGTATCAGATTGCAAATGGATTGCTGTGTACTCCCTCCGTTCACAATTTAGCAGCGTATTTAGTATGATATTGATAGGTCACAATGCAATAATTGACAGAAAAGAAAAGAAAAATGCTCTTTAAGTTCACATTTCGGAGTTTAGCCTGTATATAGGTTGCTGCAAAAGTTTGTCCGACA
>JAAXCT010003812.1:0-24170 GCA_012490785.1 Eragrostis nindensis
GACCCGTCGCGCAACAGACTTATCGATTTTGTTCACACGTCTAATTTGAGTTTGGGCAGCATGAGCACATCCAAATTAAGTTTGCGAAGAGAGCAGAAATTTCAACTTGGTGGACTACTACTGGACTCGTCCGAATCTCTTTGTTCGTTCGCCTCACCAGCCCAACTGATTTTATTTTTTTAGGAGAACCAGCCCAGCTGATGCTCTGCCATATTCGGCCGGCCGGCCTGGCACTAGTAGTTCTTCTGGCCCATAGTTGTTGAATTTTTGTTACGAACAAGAAGAGCAGATTTCAGGATTTTATCTACAACGTTCGGGTGCCCACGGCCCGGGGAGCATCCACTTTGAACTTCGTGCGGAAATGAAATTGTACAACGGCCGCACCCCTTCTTCTTCTCATCCCTCGCTTGCCTGCTCCTCCCCTAATCTGCGTTGCGCCGCCCCGCCACCCCCGAGCCGTCGCCCCCAGCCACGCCCTGCTCCGCCGCCCTGGCTCGCCATGCGGGGCTGCAACGCCGCCGTGCTTAAGCGGCTCACCAGCAAGAAGAGCTGCTCACGACAAGGGAAGAACACGAAGCAACAACGGCGGGCTCCTCAAGATCTTGATCTCCAAGATCCTCCACGGCAAGGCGGCGGCCAACCGGAAGCCCACTATGCTGCGGTTCTTCAACTTGTTCAAGGTGGCATCTGCTGTCATGGCTATGGCGCGACGATGAGAAGTAGCTCACTTTTTTTTTTCTCGAACCTGCAGGAGAGCTACGTGTCATTTCATTAAGGAGAAGAATAAAATTTTACAATGCCCTACTCGGGCCGAGGTCAGTGTGGAAGTAGCTCACCCTAGCCACTAAAACAATTTGTTTATCCCGCCTCAAACAATTTTTCTTCATCCAAAACATTTGTTGTCTCCGCTTGGAACAAATTTTGGAGGATAGAAGAGGAAGAACTACCCGAACGGGGCTGCTTTTCGCTTTTTGGGACGCTGCTGGGCTGGGTTCAGCGGCTTACTGGCACCTGAAACTATATATAGGGGTCCCCTAGATTTTCAAACAATCGCAGTCCTGCAGTTGCGTGATATAACGATGTGCCGGTGCTTTTGTTTCAACTAGGTAGGTACAGTGGTTGGCATCAACCGTGCCGTGTGGGCGAGATTTTGCATAAGATTTTGAATGGTGTGGATGAGGAGAGAGAATTATGATGTCTAGTAATTATCAAATGGCTCATATGTTTTAAATTATTTTAGTGAAGTTTTTGTTGTTTGTAACAATGCACGTAATCTTTTTGACAACTTTTTACAGACAATGCATTGCATTAGCCAACTTTATACTGTTTAGAAATAATTTTATGACTTCCAGACAGCTACTCGTCTAGACGTAACTGAAAGATGTCATCTACTAGGCCTCATGATAAAACGACAACCGGGCCTCATGAATGCAGCAAAACGCCTCCCATATAATTCTCTTCGTTTTAAATTTTTATCGTCGTTTATTTTTTAATCTACGTTTGATCGTTCGTCTTATTCAAAATATTTTTAAAAAAATTTATATATTTTATTATAATTTATTTATTATTAAAGAATATCTAAATATATATAAACTAATAATTTTGCATATTTAATTTAGTGTTTTGAATAAAATAAATAATCAAACGTAACTCAAAAATAAACTGCGACACCAATTTAAAAATAGAGGAAGTCACATGAATTGCACGAAGCCCTATGACTGAATCTGTTGAAACTCGGTGAGTGAATGCATGGTATCACAAAACCACACCCATCACGTGGCCATGTCTCTGTTCTAAATCTCCATTAAAGTAACTCGATCGATCATCTTGCAGACGAGCACAAACCGCGATGCAAAGCGAAGAGGTCGTCGCGATGGACCCGGACGGCGAGGTGGAGCACGACTTCCGTCCCTTCATCCAGCAATACAAGAGCGGCCGCGTCGTCCGCTTCAACACCACCGACACCATCCCCGCCGGCACGGACACCGCCGGAACCGGCGTGTCATCCAAGGACGTCATCATCAACCGGAGCACGGGTCTCTGGGCTCGCCTCTACCTCCCGGCGCTCTCTGCCGGGCGCGGGACGCCAAAAAGCTCCCCGTCGTCGTGTACTACCACGGCGGCGCCTTCGTCGTCGGGTCCACGGCGCACCGGGCGACGCACCTGTACCTCAACGGCCTCGCGGCCGACGCCAACGCTCTCATTGTGCCCCCCAGTACCGCCTCGCGCCGGAGCTCCCGCTGCCAGCGGCGCACGAGGACTCGTGGAGTGCCTCGAGTGGGTGCCGCCCACGCGACGGCGGCGGTTGAGGGGGCCGAACCGTGGGTCGCCGAGCACGCGGACCTGTCGCGCGTGTTCGTGGCGGGGGTCAGCGCCGGCGGCAACATCGCGCACCACATCGCCGCGCGCGCCGGCAGCGAGCGCGGCCTCGGCGTGCCCATCAGGGGCCTGCTGGTTGTCCATGCCTACTTCAACAGCGAAGCGGCCTTCGGCGACGCATCAGCGAGCGGGAGGGCCAAGTCCGAAGTGTTCTGGCGGTTCGTGTGCCCTGGCACGCCGGGGCTCGACGACCCGCTGTGCAACCCGTTCTCGGATGCCGCGAACGGGAGCGCCGCGCGCGTGGCCGCCGAGCGCGTGCTCGTCTGCGTCGCGGAGAAGGACATGCTCCGGGACAGGGGCGTCTGGTACTACGAGAAACTGAAGGCCAGCCGCTACAGCGGCGAGGTGGAGCTGCTTGAGTCCATGGGCGTGGGACACGTCTTCCACTACAGCAACCCGGGATGCGAGCAAGCGCGGGTGCTGCACGCGCGCGTCCTGAGTTTCCTCCCGCGTCGAGTGAGCCAGGCGCTGTGTTTTGCGTTGGCGCGACAGAATAAAGTCTGGGCCAAGCTTCTTCAAGCTTTGGCGCGTCGGAATAAAGGCAGGTGCTGTTCTTGTGACATGGAGTTCTGATTAATTGATAAGCTGCTGTGACCATCAGAAATGTTACCGTGCGTTTCTGTCATGGTGGATCGCACCATCTGAATGGAACTGGCTTTACAACGTATTTGACGACATAGATTCACTTTGCTTTTAAGAGCTCGTATTTCCTACACAAACGGTGTCTTGGACGCTTTGAAGTCCTTGAATCGTTCCCGATTCCATTCCACTCATCAGAGGTGGAAAAGAGGGTATCGGCAGTTCGGCACCGACACCATTTTCAGTCTTTTTTCGGCTCCCGATCATTTTCTGAGCAGGCGTGGCTCATGCATGAACCAAACTGAGTTCGACATTGCATGATGCCGCCCTTTTTGCAGCTTCGGCATTACGATGGCGAATAGGGCTGGATAACGAGCCAGTTCGGCTTATTATAATAACAAGCTAAAATAGAAGCTCGGCTGAATTTATTTAGAAAGATCGTGCTGGCTCGTTAGGTTCACTTTTATGACAAAAATTTAGGATTTTAAGCATATTTTAAATATTAGCATGTGACAACAACACAAAAATCATAATAATAACACAATATTGCAGAAAAATATCAATCTAAGTCAACAAAGATGAAAAATAAATAAAAATAAAAAGATGGTCCAATATTTAACATAATATTTATCTACATTGAATTTGGTTTGTTTTTTGATGGTAAATTGAGCTTCATCTAACATAAAACTACTATCTTATTAGAGAATTAAAGTTGATATTTTTATATAATCGAGCCTATCAAACTAATCGAACTGTTCGTGAGCAGCTCACAAACTGGCTCGTTGACAAATGAATTATGACGAAGACTCGACTTGGTTCATTAAGAAGACCAAACCGAGCCAAGCCGTGTCAAAATTAAATCGAACCGAAGTAGGTCGCGAGCCTCGAGCTTTTTTTTTTTTCCCCAGCCCTAACGGCGAATGCGACCTCGAAACACTTGGTCGCGACTTCGCGCTATGGTCTCACCTAAGTTTACCTGCTCGTGGTCTTCCAGAAGCTCCCGGTCCCACCTTCCAGCGACTACTCCATCACCCGACACGACGGCCCCTTTCGTTGGTCACGCACTCCCCCGCACCGTCCGCGCCTACCCAACGAATGTTGTTACAGCTTCGCCATTCGCTGCAGCTCACTGCGCCACTACACCAACCGTTTGGTCCGCTCCATCCATCTCCTGATTCCCTCTCCCACCTCCACTATATAGCGCCGGGCGATCGATCCACCAAGCGATCGACGGCGACGCCTGGAACGAGCGGAAGGAAGGCGCGCCGATCGATCGACGTCCCGATGGCGGCGGCGACGGACCCGGACACGGAGGTGAGCTTCGAGTTCTTCCCCATCATCCGCCAGTTCAAGAGCGGCCGCGTGGAGCGGTTCATGAACCCGGACCCGCTCCCGGCCGGCACCGACCCCGCCACGGGCGTCATCTCCAAGGACGCCGTCGTCGACCCGGCCACCGGCCTCTGGGCGCGCCTCTTCCTCCCGCCCGGCAGCAGCAGGCACGGCACGAAGAAGCTCCCCGTCGTCGTCTACTACCACGGCGGCGCGTACGTGGTCGGCTCGGCGGCCGACCCGTTCACGCACCACTACCTCAACGCGCTCGTCGCGGAGGCCGGCGTCCTCGCCGTCGCGCTCGAGTACCGCCTCGCGCCGGAGCACCCGCTCCCGGCCGCGTACGAGGACTCGTGGCAGGGGCTCAAGTGGGTGGCCTCCCACGCCACCGCCGGCGCCGGCGCCGGCGGGTCGTTGGAGCCGTGGCTGGCCGAGCACGGCGACTTCTCCCGCGTGTTCCTGGCCGGGGCCAGCGCGGGGGAACCATCGCGCACAACATGGCCGCGCGCGCCGGCGGGGAGCAGGGCCTCGGCGGGCTTCCCATCAGGGGCCTGCTCGTGGTGCACCCCTACTTCAGCGGCGTGGCGGACATCGGCGACGAGGGGACGACCGGGAAGCCGGCCAAGGTGCGGGCCGACGCGTTCTGGCGCTTCCTGTACCCGAGCTCGCCCGGGCTCGACGACCCGCTGTCCAACCCGTTCTCGGAGGCCGCGAACGGGAGCGCGGCGCGCGTCGCCGCCGAACGCGTGCTCGTCTGCGTTGCCGAGAAGGACGACCTCCGGGACAGGGGCGTCTGGTACTACGAGAGCCTCAAGGCCAGCGGCTACGCCGGCGAGGTGGAGCTGCTAGAGTCCATGGGCGAGGGCCACGTCTTCTACTGCATCAATCCGCACTGCGAGAAGGCTAGGGAAATGCAGGACCGTGTCGTCAGTTTCCTGCGGAAGTGAAGTGAGCGCGCCCGTGCAAGGATGCGACTGCGCAAGTGCTTTGAAATAATTTTGCGGCCCGTCATGTCGCCGTGTTTGAGCTCCGATGACTGGTGTGATTTGTGGCAAATGGATGGATATTTTGCACGTTCACGAGTCAGTACAGTATGCCTACCTTCCTAAGCTGCTCCATTCGTATGGCATAATTAAAAGACAAAGATGTTTACACTAGTAGGAAACGATCAACAAGACAACAACAGACTCAAATCCTCTTTCGGAACTATGAATCCATCAGAACATGAGGGGCATTACAAATTACAATTGAAATATCAAAATGATAAACGATAGCATAAAAGTCTTGGAAACAATTTTATTCGGGGGGAACGACCAACATTTGTTGTCAACAGCACGGTAGCATGTCATTTCTTGACGAAAGCCACGATCCGCTCCTGCAGCTCCACGGCCGGCTCGGAATCCAGAACGTCGAAGTGGAACGCGTGTCCGACGCCCTTGGACTCGAACAGCTCCACCTCGCCGGCGTAGCCGCTGGCCTTGATCTCCCGGTAGTACCACAGCGCGCGCTCCTTGAGCAGGACGTCGTTCTCGGCCACGCACACCAGCACGCGTTCGCACGGGATCCCGGAGGAGGCCTTGCGCGCCGCGTCGTCAACGAACGGGTCCACCCGCGGGTCGTCCAGCCCGGAGGTCTCCGAGACCACGAACCGCCAGGTGCGGTCCATGAACTCCCGGATCTCGGGGCCGAACTCGATCTCGCCGCCGACGGCCTCCTTCCCGGTGAAGTACGGGTGCACCAGCGCGAGCCCGCGGAGGGTCACGCCGTCGGGGAGCGCGCCGGCGGCGGAGGCGCGGACGGCCATGTTGTGCGCGATGTTGGCGCCGGCGCTGCACCCGGCCAGGAACAGGCGGGACAGGTCGGCGTGGTCGAGCAGCCACGGCTCGGCGCCGTCGCCGAGCGTGGCGGCCCACCGCACGCCGGCCCACCCGTCGTCGTACGCCGCGGGGAGCTTGTGCTCCGGCGCGAGGCGGTAGTAGACGGACACGCCGATGGCGCCGGAGCGGGCGACGAGGTCGTTGAGGTAGTTGTGGGTGCCGGGCCGCGCGGGCGAGCCGACCACGAAGCCGCCGCCGTGGAAGTAGACGATGACCGGGATCTTGCCCGTGGCGCCGGGCGGGAGGTACACGCGCACGTTGGCGGCGCCGGCGCTGATGTCCTTGGAGACGACGCCGGTGCGGGCGTCCGTGCCGGCGGGGACGTTGGGGGCGCCGCCGGGGCGGACGATGCGGCCGCTCTTGTACTGGCAGAGGTAGGGCGGGAAGTCGAAGGCGACCTCGGAGTCGGGATCCATGGCGCAGGAAGGAGGCCGGGAGCGGTTGGTGATGGAGATCGCGGCGGTGGGGTTGGGAAATGAGTTGGCCACCTACAACACAAATGAGAACGAGTTGAGCTAGGTGGCTCAGGAACATAAAGGCAGCTTGGTTGGTGAGAGCTGGCTTTCTGTTGATTTTTTTTCCTATTCCCCATGCGGTTCAGTCGTTTAAGATTTTTTTTTGGCAACAAATTGACCAAAAAAGACCAAAGAAAATTCGAAAACTGTGACAACAAACACTCCAATTGCCGCTCGGATCGGGAAAAACTCCCACGTTCCACCACGTGAGATTGCGAAGACCTAAGAAATTGTGCATTTCTGAGAAAAAAAATGCCTCAGAAATTCACTGTATGCTTGTTTTTCATGGCTGCTATCCACTTGTATGGAAAGCCAGGTCTTATCCGAAGGGAAGTGAGCGGTAAATAACAAAAATTACATTGACAAATGATAACGGTTCATAATAAGCCTTGTTCTCATAGACAGAGATCACTCATACGGAATAACGTAGTTTGTCACTCGTACAAATGCTTACTCTAGGACCATAACAGCTTAATTGAACAGTATGGTACGACTATTTGA
Organism: Eragrostis nindensis; assembly: GCA_012490785.1. Classification (NCBI taxonomy): domain Eukaryota; kingdom Viridiplantae; phylum Streptophyta; class Magnoliopsida; order Poales; family Poaceae; genus Eragrostis; species Eragrostis nindensis. The sequence continues at coordinate 7,181 of JAAXCT010003812.1, forward strand.
CAAGATTCTCCCCTAATGTATACGTATCGTAGATCTCAGCTTGTGAGCATGCCACTTACTGCGTTTTGTACAGAAGCAAGAGAATCGATAGCAGTCTTTGCGAACCAGCTGATCCCAACCTTCACCCGGTGTTCATCAGTGGGCATTCTAAGGCAGTACACAAGCTTCCTAGCTGCAGCGCAAAGTTCAATTACGTTTCATCAGAATATTTAGTTGAGACCGGAAAAGTGTGAGATCACAATTGAAAGTGCATGTACCAGCATGTCCTATTGGTCCTTCCAAGGTCAGTCCTTCAATGAAACTGGCTGTTATTGCAGCGTCATTTCTACCAAGTGTCATCATCTCACCAAGATTTTGGAACCTGAAAACACACAGTAAATGTCAGACCTCCTATGAAGCTCAACCCATCCTACTGTATATATTGACAAGAAAATGAATAATGTGTGAGTAAATGAACAAAGGCCAAGGTGTTGTCAGATTATAAAACCTAAACGGCAAAAGAGGTCGATCATTGATTGCTGCCCAGATATTCCATCCAGCAAAATCTGCTTGCTGAAACGCAACCTGGGAATGAGAGTTTCAGTAGTGATGTAACTTCCCATGCAGATTCAGCCTGAAGCAAATCCAGCAGATGTTTACCTGTGCAGTGGCCGGGAGGAATTTGCCAGATAGATCTCTTAGAGCTGCTGAATCACCTATTGCAAATGTTCTAGGATGGCCTTTTACTTGAAGGGTTTCCTCTGTCTCTACCTGTCCTCGCCCATTCAAAGGAATCACATAGGGCGCATCAGGAGGCTGTAACCGAGGAATCTGAGATGTTGAACCCACGGTCCACAGTACCAAATCAGCCTCCAGAATCTGGCCCTGGAGGCCTCTTTCAGCAGGCTGAAGGTCCAGAATTAATTTCTTGTGATCACCATCAACTTCCAAATCTTTAACTGTGCTGCTTGAATCATCTGATGTAGAAGCCGCTCTAATGCAGCTAACAAAATATCCCAAGAATAGTTGAATATTTCGCGATTCAAGAACCTGTTGAGAAAGTAGTAAGACCAAACCTATTTCAGTAATTAGCTGCTAGCTCCAAACACAGTACAGGAATGACTCAACGGTGGAGTTTAGAGATGAAAACAATATCATCATAGGCCAACTCTACCACGCCAAATCATAATGCAATAGCATGAATTCTCAAGTTTGAGTCACTTAGGATCCATCAATAACCCAATTAAAAAGTATTGTTTAGAAAATATAAGAGTATCATAAGAATAGTAATATTGAATTAAGCCTGAAGTATTCCTTCAAAAGGACAGGATAGGAAACAAACCCAAAGCATTGTTCAAATTAATTCGGGTCTTATATAGTTCTACTGCAGCGGCACCTCTAATTTTTTTTCCTCGAACATGCAGGAGAGCTGCGTATCATTATATTAAGAAGAAGTAAAAGGGCAGAGCCCATACAACACACACTCACACACCCCTAGACCAGCATTCTCTATGCCCAAATGAAATAAAGTTAGCATTCATAAACTTTTTTTTCCTCGAAAACGCTGAGAGCTGTGCTTCTTTGTATTAATAGGAGAAAGAGTAGTCCAAAGTACACATTATTGCCACATCCTGGACCAGCATTCATAAACTTCATATTGTATCTAAAGAAGGCAGCAGCTTCTTCCAAAGATCAAATTGAGACGCATCTTTCTTTCAATTACATTATTTTGGAAAAGCCGACCAAAAAAGTTTGATATGTATAGATTGTCAGTTTCTCACCTTCAGAGCAGCATCACGATTTCCTGGTGGAGCAGTGGGGCATATGGCTGTCTGAACATTTATTGCCTTTACAGTCCCTGTGTTCTTTAATCTCTCAGATATCGTAGCAGCTAATTCAACACCAGAATAACCCAATCCCACTATTGCCACCTCAATAGGAGGAGCACTCTTACCAAACCTTTTCCTCTCTAGCATTTTCAGCTTGTTTTCAACTCTCTGCGAAATAACATTTAAGAGAACAACAATAGGACAAAATTAATGATCTCGGGCTCGTGATCGAGCAATTCAGCTATAAATGCACAGCAGAACCTATGATCCTAAAAACAGAAAATAATCATAACCGCCAATTCATGATATAGTATATCAGATAATGGCCCTTAATTCTCTATTAAAGAATGCTGAATTAGTTTGACAAACAGATTGTTAGGATAAAATGTATCACTAAAAATTATTAGAAACATATAAGAAATGTACATGCAGCCGTCTTTTCAGTTTTCGCATGTGTACAGGCTTCAGGGGTAGATGACTTTGAATAATATCTTTAAATAGTATCACAGGGTGATGTATGCTTACCAAAGCATCCTCTAATGTTGTGAAAGGAAGTGCGTATTCAGCAGATCCTGGAACGACATCAATTTTAGCTTCAGCCCCTAAAGCTAGAACGAGCCTGGCTGCCCATTCCAAATTAAATGTCAGCAGGGAGCTTATTTTGACTCGACCACAAATTTGAACAGCAAGAAAATTTAATCTAGCCTTCTGCACGTTTCAACTCTACTACCTGAACAAAGCATTCATACATGTTACTTTGTAATCTAAGGTTACCTATTATGAATTAATGACACAATATTACTCCTAAATGTTCAGGAATTGCCAAAAGGAATGAATGATGCTACATGACAATATGGAAAAAGCCAAAACGGTCACAGTCCATGTTGGTATTTACATAATCTCAAAATTTAAGTGGCATACTTCTATGTTTCACAACATTCTGAAACACTAAATTGTATGAGAAAGTTGAATGATAGCAAACTACTTAAAATTTGTTCCTTAAAGAAAACTAGAACTTGACAGGCATTGAAATTCTGTAGAACTATTATTCTTACCAATCATATTCAATGACAGTGCCACTTTCCAGATGAACAACTCCGCCAGTGCATGATTCTCCAGGTTCTCTTCTGAAGTGATCTGAAGGGCGCAGAAGCTTTACGCTGTCCCTCACAAATTGAATACTAGTGCTTTTCAGCAAATCTGTAAAATATGGAGCTATCTCCCAAACATCCACTTCTGGCAGCCAATCAAACAATAACAGTTAGAAACTTGAGATCATGTAAAAAGGACAATAAATTATATTCTAGCAAAAGCATTAGTGTACTGAACAACATTACCTCCTGACAAGAGCTCATACAACATGGGTTTAAATACAAATCTATCAGATTGGTCAACCAACACGACCTGAAAATTTATTTTTACTAAATGTTAATTTTATAAAAAAATGTAAATTACTGCAGGAAATGGCATTATGAAACTATAGTATAAGATCATAGAATCCTCTTACAGAAAATTATGAGATTAGAATGCAATATCCACCATTTTAAGTTAATCGAACAGCACAAGGAAACACCAAAAGAACATCCAAGCATAACAGCATCGTTAGTTACCTGAGGCTTTTTATCACTGGGCCACACAAGAGATTCTAATCTTAGAGCAGTGTATAGACCACCAAAGCCACCACCCAAAATGCAGACTCGTGGCCGCTGAAAATGAGAAGAAGAAAAAGGAGAGCATGTTCAGCAATACCGGGAAAGATCTTGCAGCATCCGCATATCATGAATATAATTTTCCTGCTAATCCACTATCCTCATTGGATGGTGTATGTGAAAGCCCTATAACCCTCCTTAAGAAAAACATAAACACATGCAATTCCATGCAGATGCACAATGTCTGTAGATTATCAAAGCAAACAGAATGCGTACATCACTACAGCTGTTATATCGAAACAATATTTTTGGTGGTCGTTTATGGATGAGCACCCAAAATATTAAGAACATCTACATTTGAGTCTGAATGAAATATGCGTAAGACCCTATGTCTATTTCTTGCAATTCAAACACATCCCCTTAAAGGTAGAACACTAAAGAAGATGAAACAAATATCTGCAAACAACGAAGGAAATTAAGCAGTGGATGGTCCATTTCAGCTGACCTGCTTGTCTGGCCAAGAGTATAATGGCAATGGTGCCACTGCTTCTTCAGTCACTGTAGGCCGAGCAAAAGTACCATCCCCAGATCCGCTTGAAGCCATGCACCTGAACAGCGTTGACGGCAGCCCAAACATATTTGGCACACCACCAACAAGTCTCCATGAATTCTTAAAGACTGGATTATTCCAAAGGTTTCTACTTCCTGTCAGCAATAAGGGCTGATCAATTAGATTAATTATCAATATTCACTAGCTAATCCAACACCTCCTACCATTTCAAAATTTTCAAATCGGTGCATAAAAGTACCACCAAATGTGAGCGTATTGTACCAGGAGATGTCCTGCCCTATGAATGTGCAACAAAGGTACCACAAGAGAAAAGCTAAACCACAGCTTTTTTAAATTACCAGTCATGCTCATTTCATTCAAAATTTTCAAATCGCATTGGTTTGATATTGGAGGTTTTGCTTGCACATACTTCAGAAACTTGGCATACATAGACCAAAGGCTTTTGGCCCTTCTTTATATTGAGCAAAATAGAGTATGCTGGGGATGCCAGCTTACAATACGGTTTTTTTTTTTATTTGCCCCAAAAATCTACTGCTTACTGCTAGCACTTTATATGGCTATGATAGCTCTAAAAAAACTTAGGCATACATCACGCACAAAAGTTCAAACTGTTCATATAGCTAAGGTATGCGGTGGTCGTTGTTCGCGCAGAAAGTATTTCTAGTTCTGAAATATCACAAGGAAGCCCTCCCAAGCAAAACGACACTACGCTCTGTGGCTAAATATTTACAATCATTACTATCCGACGCGACCAGGAGGAACGAGGCTTCTCACCGGATGCGGATGGAGGGCGCGGCCGCGCCGAGGCGGGGAAGGACGGGCGTCCCCACGGCGCCGCGCGGCAGCTCATCGGCGGCGAGACGAGGGAGGGGAGCGGACGAGCGCGCGAAACGTGGCGCTTCTCCGGTCGCAGCTCCCGACGATACTCGATAGGGGAGCAGAAGCGAGGAGCCCGCCGCGTCTCCTCCGCCTCTCCGGCAAGACAAAGGGAGTGTGTGGTAAACGAAGGCGATGCGATGGGCTTCTATAGTTCTATGGGCTTGATGCCGGGCGCAACAACCCTTGAGATTGATGGGCTTGAGAGGCCTCATCAGCAGCCCATAATCAATTGGAAAAGCCTCATCAGCAGCCCATAATCAATTGGAAATTTCTTGGCTCGCCAGGAGGCCCAAATAATGAACATGATTGATACGGAGTAGGATCCTTCCAAACTGAGATAAACATGTCGCTGTAATGCTTTCTGAGTCCATTTTGCAATCCGAATCTGGAGCTTGGTTGGTTGGTTGCAGGTCTTCGCGTTTGTCAGAAGAAAAAGGCCTGCGATACATTAAGAAACTCAAAACTACGCTGCCAGATTAGGTGCGCTGCATGCGCATCTAAGCAAATCTGAACTAGCCTTGGAAACTTCTTTCCAGTCAAAGCAGACTCGTCAAGGCGGAGGCGAGCAGGGACGGGAACAAACGAAAAAGACAGAGATGCGTCAAAGCTCAGAACGGGAGCTGAAATTCCTCGCAGGACACTTGGGTAAGTGCACAGGGGAGGGGACACATGCTGTGATCTGCGATGGATATCTTCAATTGGACCAACTTGTCTCGCCAACTCCGGCGTGCAAGCGACCACGGCCGGCGCGGACATGCCGGCGCTTTAATGCTGCTTGCGCAACTTGTTTCAGTGACTTTTGTGTGAAACTGAAAAATGACAGGAAATGTGCTACCTGAAAATCAACGATCTCTCTTCTGGTAGACAAGAACCAGCCATAGTGCGCAACAACTTTAGGTAACACAGTTATGATGTTTGGACCTGTGTTAGTTGAAGCAGTTATGATGCTAATATTATCTCTGGGTCTTGCTTCGCCAAAAACAGTGTAGAGGCAGAGGCAAAATGGCCCACCATATGCTCAAGAGTCATAGTGAAATGTCTGTTCAGAAAAATTCTATCCAATTGTATTCAGTTAGAGTTGGATGATACTATTGCGGTATGCATGCAGGCAGCAATTTTCATGAGATTTGCTCTGCCCGTATAACTATTTTATTTTGTCGAATGCTCAACAGGTCCATAGTATATTTGCCAACTCATCAGATTCAACCAACGATCTTTCATTTCTACAAGTTCATCTTCACTAATTGAATGTTTTTTAACCAGTCTTAGATCTCTGAAAAATGAGAAAACTGCGTTCTGATTGTCTGAAGAGCAGATACAGTCAACTGATAGATATTGCAAAATGCCTTCGACTCAGGGTTTGAAGCTTGACAGCGAATCTTGCAAAACTTTTCTGAAGTTCAAAAGGCAGCCACGATTTTGTCGGTCAACTAGCATTTCCCTTGATGTAGCCACGGCGTTGACTTCTGCTCTTACCGTTTCAACGGAACAGTGGCCTCAATGGTATCCACAAATAAAAGATGCAACTTGACAACCTAATATTCCCATTCTACCAGACCTGGAAAAATAAACATTTTTCTTCTATAAGATCACTCATGTTCCAAATTGTTTTGAATTATTTCATATGAAATTCTTATCATAGAAATTATTACACTCAAACGGGCCCATAACACAGAAATACTCCTGATTAAACCTGATTTTAAGAGGCAGTGGTAATCAAATTGGCATGGCGTCATGGGCGCATCAAATCAGACGGTATCTGCCCCTCTTCCCTTATCGCTACAGGAGAGAGAGGCGAAACAAGGGCGACCGCACTCCGGCGGCGGCTCCCTTCGATCTCCCCTTCCTCCGGCGGCCCATAGGGCTTCGGAGGGCCGGGAGATCGGCGGAGCTGCCGTCCGGTCATCCTCTAGCTGCTAGGTAGCTTAGTAGGCTAGTTTAGTCCCTGTTAGGGTTAGGGTTCCGGCGTCCTCCTTGGAGATGGCGGCCGGTTTTCTTCTCTCCCTTGCCGGATCTGGTCGTGGAGGCGTCGATGGTGGCGGCGACACTACCGGTGAGGCCTTGTGGAGGTTCTTTTGCTTCTGCTCTTTTGCGAAAGGGTGGGAGATTTTGTTTCCTCTCCCCGGCGTTGTTGCTGGTGGAGGTGGATGGCTGTTCCCCTCGCTGGCAGTGCTGGTGATGGTGGTGTGTTTTACCGGGTTGTCGCCGTCGAGCTTTGGCGGTGACTTCGCCGGTCTTTTGTTTCTTGCTGTTGGTTGCTGCTTCGTGGTGGTGGTGGGATGCTTCTTGCTCCTTCCTGTGATGGCGCATGGCCGTCCAATGCCTTCTTCGTGATGATCCAATCGGTGTTTCCAAGGTTTTGGAGTTCGCGGTCAAGGAGGAGAGGCCTGCTGCCGCCCCGTCGAGGCGTACCGGCGGCGAGAAGAGAAGTCGACGGAGGGTTCTAGAAGAAGAGGGGCTTCTTTGTATTTCTCTTTCTTTGGGGCCTTTCTGTAAAATGTCTCAGGGGTCGGCCTGTAAAAGGTGTGGGTTGTACTGTTCATCAGTTTAATATAATGCCCATTCCCTTTCGCAAAAAAAAAAAAAAAAAAAATCAGACGGTATCTGTGAAGTACAGCGCACGAGTTTCTTTGACGCGAAAGCGGCCATCTGTTTCCTTGCTGATCTAGTTTAATTTCCAATCCGTGTCGTCATCCCCGCCGTGGGCTTTAGAAAAGGCGCGCATTATACTGCATCAAAATCACGTTAGTGCGGCAAGAGCCTATCACAATCACCAGGCATTATTTCATAATGGGTCCTGCCAAGCACAAAAAACATGCGTAATTTCGCCTGTACTTCCAAAATATGAAATTTATCGATGAAATACAAATGACGAAACAGATAATTCAGTGAGGCGATTTCCATATCTTTCTTGGTTACCACAAAAGGTGTGACAATGTTGTTTTTTAAGCACTTGTTAACACAACAAGATTGTTACAGCAATGTTGAGAATTTTCTTGATCCGTGTTCCGAAGGCGACTTCACCGGTATATTCCGCTCAAATATCGTATTGAAATTTTAAACGTTTCCACGTCCCCATTTAAGTTCAGTACGTATTCCCCTCCTCCCCCCAGTCTTCCCCTGCTTCCTCCCTGTTTCCTTGCTTCCCTCCATCTCCAACCTCCACAGCTCTTTAAACCCGTGGTCACCGGCTCACGGGCACAGACTGTCCAAGTCCAAAAGGCCAACCCAAGACCAGCGAAATGGAGCTGAGGATGGCTCCCGCTTCGCCGGCGCCGGCGAAGGACTTCCGGCTCGACAGCGCGGCCACGAGCCCGTACGCCACGGCGCCGTCCAGCCCGCACGGCGGACGGGCACGAGCACGGGCGCCCCGTTCTTGACGGCGCCGCCGTCGCCGAACCCGTTCGACCTCCTGCCACCGTCCACCCCGCGCCTCACCGGCGCCGTCAACCCGTTCGACCGCTTCCAGCACTTCACCAGCGCGCCCGCCAGCCCCCGGCGCGCCGCGGCCATTTACGCGCACTTCGCCGAGGTGGGCAGCGACGGCGGCGGCGGCCGCGACGGGGAGGAGGACGACGACGACGGCGACGAGGAGTTCCAGCCGCGCGGATCGTACGCCACGTCCGTGCCTTTCGACTGGGAGGAGAGGCCCGGGACGCCGAAGGCGCGGTACGGCGGCGGCGGTGATGACGCGGCGTGGGACACGGACTTCGAGTTCGGCACGGTCGCCGACAAGGCCGCCCGGCGCAGGAGCTGACGACGGCCGACGAGCTCTTTGAGAAGGGCAAAATCCGGCCTTTGAAGTCGCTCCAGAGGACGGCCGACGAGCCAGGCAAGATCCGGCCGCTGAAGCCGCCGCCGGGGCTGCTCGACGGCGGGAGCGTCGCGTCGTCGCCACGGTCGCCGATGGCGAGAGCCGGCGCAGGCATGTGGTCGCCGCGGCGGCGGAGCAGGGTCGGCTCCGGCGTCGACTTCGACCCGTTCACCGCCGCGCTGCTGGAGGCGACCAAGGCGCCCTCCCCGCTCGGCGGCAAAGAAGCCAGCGGCGGCGCCGCCTCAGGCTCGCCGCCCAAGAAACCAACTCCCCGGCCGGCCTCGAGGAGTGCCGGGTGGAGAAGGTGGCGGCTCAGCGACCTACTCCTGTTCCGGAGCTCGTCCGACGCCGGCCGCGTCAACAAGGACCCGATCTTCAAGTGTTCGCCGGCGCAGCAACCGGACGCGCCCGTCAAGAAGGCGATCGCAGCACAGGCCACGACGACGGCCAAGAAGGCCAGCGTTAACGGCTACGACATGAGCAAGGCCACAAGCAGAGCAACAGGAGCGCGGCCGCGCCGCGGAGAGCGTCGCCGGTGCGCCCGGCTGAGCCCGCTGCAGCGGTTGGCCAAAGGGCTCGGCGCCTACTCATGGCACCACGGCCGCGGCATGGCGGCGCCCGGGACCAAAGGGTGAACGGTGAAGAACCGTGGTGTTTACCGTGTTACTTTGCCCGGCTGCCCGCCTGTTGTTCATAGTTCATACTAGCTCATAGGTGATTTTTTTTTTCTTTTCTTTTTCGTTTTGCAAAGTTTTGTGAAACCATGTACAAGTACAATTTGCCGCCTGTTTTGTTATTGGTGTGCTGGTTTCTCTCTTGGAGCTTTGACAGTACTGTAATGTTCTATTTGGGCATAGAAGAGAATCAAGTGATGGCGGATTGTTAATTCCTAACGGTCTACAAGTGCCATTGATCATTGGCATGACCGACTTTTTCTTAAAACTTGTGCCAAAGTTAGATTCTGGCTACGCACAAATATTTCATCATCACTGTAGCATGCCTCGCATCAGACTGCATATATAGAACTACAACAGCTATAGACGTTTCTCCCCACGGGCAAGACTTGGGTTCCTCACCAGTAGCGAAAACAATACGTCCATGTTGTCTTGTTGATATGGAACTTTCTGTATGTAATGTAGACTGTTCACAAGTTGAGAAATTGACTGTTATAGGTTGTAGGAATTGAATTGTTCTGCTCTCTCCATTTCTTTGCCGCATTACTTTTTTTTTTTTGGGCTACATTTGGTCACCTACTGCTTTGTTGTCTCCATTAGGTTTGTTTTTCTTTTCATTCAGTTTTAAACTTTGAAGCACATGATACTGATACTGTGAAATACTTCAATAAGTTCCTAGCAAAACATGCTTAGAGTTGATGGCGTTTAAGCCTCCATATGCTTCGCCTTTCACATACGTTTTGTGTTATGAATATTCATAATTTTACTTTGAAATAGGCGAATGACACCTGCTCGAGTACCAGACCTCCAAGTGATTCTTGTGGCCATCTCCTCTCTCTCTCTCTCTCTCTCTTAGGTAGCGTATGCAATCTCATCACTAGCTCACTCAATCTCTTTGTACTCTCTCACTCTGACTCTATTTCGCAGACTGAGTAATCCTTAGACTGGTTCTCTGTAGCATCACTGTGTCTTGATTACTCGTTAGATTCGTCTCTCGCCCTCTGCAGATTTTGCAATTAATTTTATTTAGTACCTCTAAATACTTTTTACTGATAGCTTGCTCTTAGTCAACGCTACCTTATGTTGCTAGTATTCACAAATAACTTCTTTTTGTTGTTGTCTTGAGCTCCTTAATAGTTCATCACTGATAGCTGTTGATGAGAATCAGAATCGTGAGCTCTCTTTTCTCTACTTCCGTTCTTTTTCAAAGGTACTGCCATAGAAATTCTTTTCCTCTAACCAAAGAAAAGGACTAGTAAAATCTTTGTGGTTCTTAGTGGCAGAGCTTAGAGTTGACCAATGATGGTCTGCTGTCAGTGGACTCGACCTTCTCTCTTTTTCATCAATTCTGTCTCCTCTTAACCATCAATTTACAAATCCAATACATTATTGTGTATAAAGGTTAATGCTAGATCACAACTATCTCTGGTGTGTTACCTTTTTCTTCTGAAACTCCACTGATATGGAGGCACTGAACCTGTGCAGACCAGCTGACGGTTCAGATTGGCTACTCTAGTTACATGTTTAGCAAAATTTCAGCGTCAACAAAAGTGCTACTGAACCTTAAAGTGTGAAAATTAAAATAAAAGGAGCTTCTCACCCTTGAAAGAGAGACCAAAAACCAAAGGAGGAAAGCCAGTTAGATATACTCGTCTGAACACCTTTGTGTTGTACGATGAAATACAAACAACGAAATGGCAAAATATTGAAAGCTTTTTTTGTACATGAAGATAAGAATCCCGGCCAGAAGCCAACATTTGTCACGTACCACGTTTGGCATCTGAAATTCTGCTACTTCAATCCAAAGTACTCACTAGTATAATATAGGAGTAGTTTGTTGTTGGGGTTGTGGTTTTCTACATGTAGGCTGTAGTCGTTGGCGGCGCGGTGCCAGTCGCATTCTGGTCGACAGCTTACTGCAAGCAAGTTTGCGTAGACCCAATTTTGCTAGTACAAAACTGATGGCTACCTGCTTGAACTTCTCTTTAATTTTTAAAACCAGAATCAAGGTTGTAGTGGCACTTTGGTGCTACTCATGTTGTCGCCAGTGGTGTCCAATCCGGCCTATGGAGGTCATTGTCCCAAACCATGACATAAAAAATCTAAGGATGATTTCCTGTGCTTTCTTGTTCGTACTTGAAAAAAATATATGAGATTTTCTTGTGCAAGAAAAGTTGGCCTTGGTATGAAGCAATTGGCCGTCCAAAACAGCGTAGCATCCATGGAGGCCCCACTGTGTCAACCGTGTACGTCGATGGACAACGCGACGCGCGCCCGTCGGCATCACTTCCCGTCTTCTCCAGCCATTATCCTATCTGCTTTTATTTTTGTTTATTCTTCCTGTGAGGCCCAAACTCAAGTGTGGTGGCGGTCGTTGTTCCAAGCTACGCGTGCTTATTTGACCCGACCAGTCAGTCGCCATTCGCCATGCGCTTGCGCGGTGCCTGCCTGAGCCTCGGCCGCCTCCGATTTGCCGGTCAAACGCGACGTGACGGCACCACACCATCCACTGCCACGCGCCGACGGGCGGCAAAAGGAACACGAGTGTGTGTGCTTTTCCCTTTTCGCGTACGTGCGCCGCGCGAACCTTGCGAATCATCCAACGTGCGAAGCATCATTTCTTAAAAAAAAAAAAAAAACTGGTCACGGAATCTCGCGTCGTAGACGCGCGCACGCCTTCTCGACGGCGCACGATCGTACCGGGGCGTTCCCACCGTGAAACGCACGGGGGCCGGGCGTGTCGGACACCTGGGCTAGCTACCGGCCGGCGGCCGGGTGGGTGACCGGTGGCGAACGCCGTCGTGCGGGCTCAAATCGGCTTCGTTTTCGTTCAAGTCTGAGGGGCGTCCGGCTGCCGACCAGAACACCTGGACGTGGAGCAGGCCACGGCCCCAGGTACGTGGACGGAGCCGATTGATTCGCACGGCAGAGTGAAGTCACGGTGCCCGTCCTGCCGGCACGGCAGTTTTGGCTGGCCGCGCTGAGGCTGAAAGCCGCGAGGTTTGGCACGCATCCGGCTGGATGAGGACGCGACAGCTCGGTTCTTTCTTTCACCGCGGTCAGTGTTGACGAGTACAACAGGTCCGTGGAGCTAGGCGGCCAACTGGTAGATTGTGAAGGGTGAACTCACGCCGGCCACTGCCAAGCAGAGTACAGATTTTCTGCGAAATTCAGTGCAATGTATACAATTGGAACGAGTCGGCCGCTGACCTCATCGTACTTAGTAATAAGATAATTGTACCTTTTCTTTGTCAAAGCAAGATAACTAAGCAGAGAAACTGGCCAGGGCAGTGTTGTCAGCGACTACTACTTCCGGCCATGGGCAACTCGACAGCTCAAGCTATCTCGAGTACAGGAAAAAGTACTTAGTACTGAGTTATCTTTCCAGCATTCACCATGTCTCATTTGATCATTTTCCAGTATATGATGTACTCCGTTCGTATTGAAAGGAATATACGAGCACAATCTTTTACATGTTTTGGAAAAAGGAGAACACGGTCGAGAACCACTGCGGTATTGTACAGACACATTTCTGATGCAATAGAACCCTCTAAATCCAAGCAAAGCCCCAATGTTAGCGTTCTTTCACATGCTCATATTTCTTACATCAGGAGTGCAATTGGCATGCCCGTATGGGAAGAGCAAGTTCGGGAGGGATGAACCTTCAATATGATCTGTACAATCCCATAAGCGGCTTCTCTCTTTCCTCCATTCTCTTTCTTGCTGCTTCTCGTGCTTTAAGTGCGGCTTCCTCTTCCTTGGAGATTACCTTGGGCTTCTTGTCTTCTCTCTTCCTTTTGTTATTAGCAGCAGCAGTAGCAGCAGCCGATGGTGTGCCTTTAGTAGGTCTCATAGGGTTCAATGGTTTTGTGACAACCCGACCTGGTGCTGGACCCCCTTTAATAGCAGGAGCAGCCGTATCTGCAGCAGGGGCTTTTGTTTGTGAATTCGAGGATTGACCAGCATCTGCTGTAGAAGTTTTTACAGATTTATAAGCCTCCTCTTGAGTCACCCATTTGCCTGATCAATAAAAAACATAAACATGAGGACATGATGAAAATTAGCAGCTCAAGACAGGACTAGACCAACTAGAAATTCAGAAATGTGTGTTTGCTTGGCATTACCAAGACCATCAGAATAATAGAAGCCGGAGTTTGAATCATAGTAAAGTCCAGTAGATTTGTCATAATAGTATCCTGAAGCTGAGTCGAGCACCCATCCTGCACAAACCAGATTTAAAGAAATGTTACCAAGGGATGAACGTTCCGGCTGACAAAGCCTGCCTCTCAAACGTATGATCAGCTCTATGCAAAGAATGCTTCATAGTTCATATCATTCAGGATTATAGTTTAACGTTCGGCTCTACTGGTACCTCTGTATTTCTTTTGCACCGCGTGCTTGACCTAATGTCAACAAAAGAAATATGGAGGTAGTTATTTGATCAAGCCAACATATCTACTAAGATTTGTAGATAACCAAAATTCATATGCTACTAGCCAGGCCAGAGATGAAGAACTCGTTGAAGTGAAGAACAAACTTCCACTGACATACAGTAAAAAAAAATCTGAATCTTCAAATAATTGAAATGTTGCTCTAGAAAATTGTTGCCCAGCAACAAATTGTGGGCTGTTGGAAAAGATTTAAGTTTCTTATTCAGTAAGGACATTTAGCTTGCAAGAATAGAAAGTAGTAAAGCAAGAACGTAGTTTTGGGCCAGAAGAAAAAATGTTTGAATGGGTAATTAATTGTGTAAACTCTATACCAAACAATTGGAGAATTAAAAACTAATAGTGCTGCTAGTATCACGATACTTCTTGGTTCACATACCAGGTCCACATATATGAACCTTAGAACCTATAAATAAGTAGCACAAGAGGGAAATATTAGGGACTAAGAATATCGCAAGTTAAAGGCTTAAGTTAGCTTAACAAGGGAAATGCTGATTGGATGTCGGTTGATTTTGTGTCATGTAAATCACACATCCAAATACAAGCTATGCGTTGAGGGTACTAAAGGATATACAGAAGCGCTGATATGTAGAAAAAGTAAGCCGTACACAACCATCTCCAGGTGCTGCAGAAGTGCCTCCATCCACATTCCTCTGGCTATTCGCCAGATCCTTTTGATAGCTCTTTTTAGCTTTCTGCATTAAAAAAAAAAGTTAAACATAATTAGGCATGCTACAATAGTTCATCAAACAATTGTAAAAGATAAAACCAAGGTTGGATCACATGTTGTATCAATGGAATAAGATCTTCTGTTAATAAAGCATTTTAGCTTCTGTCAGAAAACAACATGCACATCACAGAACTTAGTTTATGGACATCAGACAACAAAAAGGTGATAGGATCATAGGACTTACCGCTTCTATCTGTTGGAGGGCTCGTGCCGCTTGCTGCGTCTCCTTATCCTTTGCATCACTCTCCTTTTGCATTGTCGCCAATCTTTGGGTGACATTGTCCTTGTGACGCTTACCAAGTTCATGTGTTCTGATGCTGAATGGATTGTTCGATATAAAAATCTTACAGAAGTCGCACCATTTGTTTCCTTGGCTCACCCAATACTGAAATACAACCCGTAGAGAAAAGTTAATACTCTTGAAGCTTTGGACATTTGTTGTAAAAGAGTTTGACAGCATAAGAATCAGCAGATGATTGCAGATAACAGTCTAAGAACCCTGTTATTTCTAACAAATAGTAAACACAGTATGTGCTCATATTCTCATTTGTTCAGAACAGGACTACATCATTGTCACAAAATAAACTGGAACTCTGATACGCTGACACTGCAGGC
Organism: Eragrostis nindensis; assembly: GCA_012490785.1. Lineage (NCBI taxonomy): Eukaryota > Viridiplantae > Streptophyta > Magnoliopsida > Poales > Poaceae > Eragrostis > Eragrostis nindensis. The sequence goes on from JAAXCT010003812.1 coordinate 22,369, forward strand.
CTAACATTCACTTAAAGCCTCTGCAAATCCAATCGCAGCTGAAAACAAGTAACCAACCAAACACGGCTGCCATTCATGAAAACAGTTCAACCCTAAACTAGCGACTCTGTCACGATCTGCAACCAGAAGGGTCTTAATCTCCCCAGTTATGCCTCACAAAGCCACACATTCAACTCTACCGTTGAATTGGGTGGCACGGCACGAAGCATGCGCAAGCACAAGCACGCGGAGCTAACCCTAATCGTTCGGGACCTGCGAGGCAGAAAGCAATATCAAGCGAGAGGACAGAGCTATCTACCAGCCCTGCAGAAGCTTCTTTCCCTACCGCGAGGCGATCGCTAACAAGCCCATGGCACAGTGATTTCGCCCGAATCGGAGCGCGGATCCTACAAACTGCAGACGGGGTGAAACCTCGAAGGAAGCGGGGAAGGGGGCATACCTCCGTCATGGCGGCGAGCAGGGGACGCGCACGATTCGGACGGGATGCTTCGCCTTAGGCGGCGGGGGATCGCCGGAGGAGCCGAGCTGGGCGCGGCTGGTGGGGGCGGACGGAAGGGGGCGAGAGAATCCGGAGGGGAACGGGATGTCGGCTTCAGAGTTCAGGCTTGCACTGTTGCTGATGTGAAACCTGTTTTTGTGCCGGTTCTCTCTTTTAACGTTGGGATTGGAAACCTGTGAAAATTGTTTTTTTTTCAAATATAATTTTATTTTACTTTTTTGAAAAATATTTTACTTGTATAACCTATCGAATTGACTGACTTTTGGGTTCACCTTGATATTTACTGACTTTTGGTGAATCCAAATAGAACAACCCCAAGAATTTTGCCTAATCCAGAAACAGAGCAGACACAAGAACACAGCGTAGCACAAATTTCACTTCCGATGGATAAGCATCCTCTTGTTTGATAGAGGTATCGACATCAATGGATTTAATACTAATGGGGATTCAGTTTACCACACATTTGTGTTTGTTTGGAGTTGGAAAGCCCTCTTACCACTCTTGAAGCGGTGCAAGTGATGCCAAATGGTACTTAAACTTGGTGCTACCTAACTTATAATTTTGGTACAATCCAAGGCTGCACAAAAGCCCGAAATGAAAAATGAACTAGTTTCTCACTCAATACTTCCAAATCCATATTGGTTGAAGGGGGGGGGGGGGGGGGGGGGGGGGGGGGGGTGTGGGGTGGTGGTTTCTTCTATCCTAAAAAAACGACTACCACATTTGAAACATCAAAATATATGGCTAACTCCCATAAAATGATATTTGTTAACATTATTCGATATTGTTTGAGTCAACCTATAAGCGTCAAAGATTCTTAGCCAATATTATCCACGAAAGATAACCTTCTGTACCCCTTATACTTTTAACCTTGGTTCAGCCAGGCTGAACTAAGGTAATCACAAACCAAATCGAGTACCCGAGAATACATATCGAAGCTTTTTCAGTCTGTAGAATGAAATGAGAGTAAAGGGTGTAGTCAAAATGAAAAGTTTGTTTACAAGCAGATAGGGAAAGACAGATCCCAAGCCAACTTACTAAGCTATTCAGAATACAATAGCAAAACTGAACCAGAGGCCACCTTCACAAGGCTATGCTCACAAAATGTGAACTGCTGCCGTACTTGCTTGCTGAGAGATCAATCGAAGTTTTCAATCTTGATTGGAGTGGTGTCGTCTGCAACTTCAAATTTTCCACTAATCGGGCAAAGAAACACCATCTGCTGCTCCAAGGTGAACTTGATGTTCTCGGCTGCTCAAAATTGTGAAAGAAATTGAATCGATGGTGACCGTGGAAAAAAAAG
>JAAXCT010003813.1:0-24138 GCA_012490785.1 Eragrostis nindensis
GTCGGCCAGATTTATATCAAGCTCCAATCAGTCGGCAGCAAATTTTTAATTATTTTCACTCGGTGGAATATTATTCAGTGGGCTACACCTATTTGGCATAACAACAGTGGCGCAGCAGCAATACAGTGGCAGAGATTACACGACCTCTATTGACGAGGCCTATTCGGCTGTATCTCTACAATATTTCAAGATTTTTAGTTTCTTTTGAGTCTATGAACAATTGTTACACTTCTTCATAGACTCGGGGGCTAGCCCACGTGGGCTCACTCGCATGAGCCCACGTTTTCTTCATTCGGCTATCATGCCAGGCTTTCGGGGAGCTTAATTACCCAGGCTCTACGAGCTTTACTTCATCGGACTTCATCTTCACTCGGGCTCTACGAGCTTTACTTCGACAGACTCATCTTCACTCGGCCAGTCCGGTGGCCAGGCTCTATGAGCTTTACTTCGGCGGATTTCTTCATACCGCCAGATGGCTAGGCTCTATGAGCTATAATCTACAGCTTCTTTGGAGTCTATGAATAATTGATTCACTTCTTCATAGACCGGGGGCTACATCCGTAGGATGTACTTGACGTGCACCCTATGTTATTCACTCGGTCAGATGAGGACAGACTCTAAGCTTTATATCGATGGATTCTCACTCGGCTATAATGCCAGGCTTCGGGAAGCTTATTATGCCCAGGCTCACTTAGACCTTCTGTCTAATTCTTGGATTACACAGAAGCTCGGGGGCTGCACCTTATAGGTGGAACACACACTGCACCAATGATTCTGACGTCAGTCGGCATTGGGTGTTTCTTTAGTTGTTATGTCAATAAGTCAAGGCTTGCTGATCTTGGTATCCCAGGTTTCAGTATCTTCATACGGATTATTCGGTAACTATTACTCTTTAGATTTCTTTTTATTGACCAGCTATGCTGAGAATTATTGTACATAGAGTCAGAATCAGTCGGAGGTCTTCAAGCTCAATCAAAAAGAACTCGGGGGCTACTGTCGATGATATGACCCCCAGGTATCTCAAGACAAGCAAGGCCGAGTGCCCATACGGGATAGTCGGGCTGTCCAAACAAGCCCGAGTGGCTCAAGTACCTAGATGGAGTAGTCGGCAAGTCAGAGAGAAGAATTATTATCTGTACTACAAGGCGAATTGTATAGTAACCGACTAGGTTTCTCTCCATGTAACCCTGCACCCCCGGATATATAAAGACAGGCAGGGATCCTCTCATAAACATCATCATTATACACCACAACAGCACACAGGACGTAAGGTATTACGCACATCGCGGCGCGAAACCTGTATAAACCCTCGTCTCCCGTGTTACCATCGTGTTCTTGGTTCTTGCGCCCCCTAGACAAATAACATCGAGGTCCTAAAACCTCGACATACTCCATAAGGGATTGTTCTGCTCTTGCAGCAAAGCAGCTGCATCTGCAGAGCTGGGCCAATGTTATCCAAAGTGGCATCTTTTCAGTGATATAAGCATGTGATTTTTAATAGAAGGAGATGTTCCCATCACCAGACAACATTAGAAAACAGTGGTTAGGAGTATCCCAGTCCCTGTTCAAGAAAGAGTATCCCAGTCAGGACTCAGGAGACTGAATAGTTGGAACTTGGAGGAAAACAATTTTTGTTTGGTTCTAGTAGCACATGAATCCAATTTGCTGATTTTCTTTGATAGATTTTGAATCTGAGCGTGAACGTGAACTTCTGCACAACAGCTTATTTTCAAAAGAAGGGCCTGTGTTCACCTGACTGAAACGAAACTGCAGCTTAACCTGACCAGGGGAAATTGTGGTTGTCATATCTTCTGCACTTTAGCTCCAAACAAAAACAGGTGGTCAGATAGCATGAAAAAGCAATGATTTTGCAGAACCTGGCATTAAAAAAAAAGGCTGACTTATCTTCTTCGCGAAACGAATTGAGAGTCTTCAGACAAGAACAGTGAAATAAACGTTTCGTTCAGAACAACAATCCACCTCGGATACGAGTAACCAAAGACCAATGCGGCATGGAGGTCAAAAAAAAAAAAGACGAATGCTGGACGGCTTGGTAGAGGCTCACATCCAGTGTTCAACGAGAGCATATATATCATGACAACACGGTGATCACGGAGTCGATCGGGGGCGGGGCTGTTGGAAATAAACCTGACTTGAGTTTGTTCGGTCAGTAGTTTGTGTGTGCGGCAATGTGTTGCCGAGTCTAGCTGAGCTGGTTAAATACCCATGTACTCCAACGTTTTTCAGTTGCCAGTCCAGGAAATAACAAAGCCAAGATACAGGCCGTTTCAGTCGGCCGCGGCGTTCGTCGCCGGCAAACACTTGCTTCGTCTACCTCGCGTCCGTTCGTGAGCTGTGAGAGTTCGTGAGTTCCGGGCTGCGCCAACAGGGGGCAGAGTTTCTGGCACCGCAGCCGGCCAGCACAGGAGGATGCGCCAGAGCATGCGGCGGCGGAGACGGCGCGTTCGGAGGCTACAGGTTCTTCTCAGACACAGGGCGGACCTGCCGGCCCGCGTGCGTGCGCCATGTCAGATTTCATCGAACCGGACAGCGGACGCCGTCACGCCGGCCTCAGCTTATGTGTCGAAAGAACACGCCACGCAGGCTCCCCGGCCGGCCAGAGCATGCAGACCGTGAGGAAAAACTAGTCAAGGGCAGAGAGAGAACTGGATGGCTGGGACCGGTGCGGTGCGGTGCGGATGGCCACGCAGCCGGCACTGGCCAGGTAAAGGTCCTTCCCTTCCCCTTCCTTGAGGACACGGTGACCACGGATTCGATCCTGGGGGCAAGCAAAGGCGAAGGCGAGCGTGTTCAGGTGCGGTGCGTCTGGGGCGCAGCCGCGTCGGTGCCAGGAAGGAGATGGGAGCAACACTTCGCAATGCGGATCGGTGCACCGGCGACCCATGGCGTGCAGCAGAGCAGGCGTTCCCGCGAAGACAGGGGGCGGTCGCTATTTCGAACAGCGACCACCTTGGTTCCTGTCTGCCGTTCGATTGGGCGCTTGCGGTCCGGATTGAATGGGCTGACTGGTCGTCGGTCGTCGTCAGAGGTCTCGCCACGACAGCTGCACACCGGATGCAGGGCGGATCACGTGAGAAACAGGGCAGCGGGTGTGTCGCCGGAGAGCCGCGGGCGCTGACAAGCCGATCTCGTCGTCGCTTTCCTGACGAAAAACTCACCGCCATGGCGAGCTCATGCGTGCGACGCCTTCGACAGATAGGAGAGGTGCGTTGGGGGCTGGGCGGTGAGCTCTTCTCCTACCTGGCGAGTAGTAAGAGATTTTTCAGAGGGGATAGCGTCCGGAGCCGGCGGCTGTCTGAAACTTCAAATTGTTTACTGAAAACTTTTATTGATAGTCTTGATGAAAAACGTCATGCCCGTAGCACCAATGCATGCACAGAAATTTCAGGCCGTGGAAAGATCGCTCAGATCACAGAGAGTTAAAGTTTGAATTAAACAGGGGACCCTTTTTTTAGAGGCAACTAAACATGACATCAACTAAACAGGGGACTCTGTTTCTTTGGTTCTGTTTATCAGATTTTCAATCGACATGACATCAGCATGTGAGACGGGGAGCTAGCTGCACCTCGCCGACGACGTGCAGCAGTGCGGTACCGGCCGGCCGCCGCCCACGACCGCGCCGCGCCCTGCAACGAGCACCAAGGGTCATCGCCGGTGGTGCCGACTGCCGAGAGCTTCGCGTGCAATTCTGGCCTCTACGTACGACAACAACTGCTATTGAAAGGGTCCTCGACGAGGAAAAATCTCATCGAGCACGGCCAGCCAACAACTCCGAAGCGCTTTCAGACGGTGTTGGTTTGGAACGGCGGGTGACCCGACCTGATTGAGGCGAGAACTTAGCTGAGCGGGCATGCAATTTGCTTTACACTAGACCGTCAACCCGTGCACCTGCACGGTCTAGAACAGGTAGAAAAGTAGAAATATAGATTGGAATTACATTATGTATTAACTCAAAAGAAGAATTATGGAAGCTGCTACATGGACATGCCTTTGTTTTGCTATGTGGATTGCTTTCGGTAGTGAAGAACAAAGATCAAGATGCAAATTTGAATTTATTTCTCTTTTCATTCCTCCACAAAATTATTTTAAGGTTATACTTGTCTACAATACTATAGTTAGTCTGTACCTAAATCTTCGAAGAAATAGAAAGTGAGGTTGGCTTCCAAATATCGGGCTGCACTTGTGCATAATTGATTCTATATCTATATGATCAACTTTTGATTTGATCACGTCATGTTATCTCAATCATGGGCTTATTTATGTTGTTATAAGAGTCAGATGCAAGCCCGGGTCGTCCTCATTGCTAATTTGTTTTACCACTAACTAATTCACACATCAAGATGCGAGGTGTTAGGTTCATTTGGAAAATGTCATAAGAATATTGCGTCTAAAAGTTTGAACCTTGCTACATCCGATCATATGGTCTGACCTACATCCGACTGGAACAATCGTGTGATGCAAATTCATTAGCCAAATCACGTGCTAAGCAGCCGTAGATAATGTCTAGTCGTACTAAAGTGGGGCATGTGGGCCGGCTCTGTAGCATTTTCCTAATTCTTTTCTCATCTAATTTTTGCATATCTCACAATGTACATGGTAATGTTCTGTTGGAATACCATTAGCAAGAGTGATTCTAAATTTTGTGTTAAGTTGCCTTAAGCAAGGATATAAAAAACTGAACAGGGAAAAAACATGGTCAATGTTACTTTAACTTGTGTTCTTTATTTAGACTGGTAAAAAATATTACATTTTGCAAATTCAATAGATTACCACGGTAAATATTCGAAACTGATAAATTTTGAAAAGAAGAGAGAGAATCACCTTAGTCATCTGAACGTACTTTCCAAACCCCATGTGTCCCTGAGTCAGAAAACAAAGTTTCTCTCAAATATCCATTGAAATACCACTGCTGATGATGAATCAGTCTTGACCATCGACTAATCTTTTTAATGTCTCAGGACTGGCCCTAGTTTTCTTTTGTTCCTCTGTTCTTTGTAGTTTTTGCTGCTTGGTGTAGAAGCAGAATGACCGATATGTGGAGAAAATTACGGAGGCGTCTATCTGATAGCTGGCAGAGGCACAATACAGCTGGTTCATCGCTGGTTCCTCAAATGAAGAATTACTTTTCTGCTTGAAGATTCATATCCTGATCATGGGAGGAGTCCTCTGGTTTTTCTCAGGCATGCGCACGCCACCGCCGATCCAACTGCAGCGCTAATTAAACGGCAAGGCATGCAAGCAAATTCATATAGCAATACGTGGACACGTTTGCTGTTCGGTAGTGTACAATTCCAATACAGAAAATTGGACTGGTTTAACGAATACGTACCGCATCAAGTGTCCCGGAAGCAGCGCTCGTCTCCTACACATCGGCGTCGCGATTAGCGACTCAAGCACCATCATCTTCCGAATTCCTAGTTGTCGGCATCATTGCTGTTCACGGCAGCGCAGCTTCGATTATTGATCTTGATATCCGTTGCTCCATGGCTCCGTGCATGAAGAGTGCGACGTCAGGCGGCTTGCCATCACGCCGCTACGAACGTTTCTTGTTTGTGTTTTCTTGGTCGTGCGAGATCGCCGCTGAACAAAAACCCTAGCTAGGTGCTCTGCTTGACGCAAATTCTTTAGGGTACTTTTTCATAACGGGACAGAGATAGGAATTTATAAAAGGTAATAATAGGGGTATTTTAGCTTATTTTTATAATGGCAAAGGTGGGTAATTTTAATCATGTTACATCTAATGGCTATTGTTTATCGAACACTCAATTCAATGGCCGGATGTTTTGCTTGTTTATGAGAATTTCTAGGATTTTTCTCTGATTAACGTGGAGGCTTCAAAAGGAGCCTCCGATTAATAAATATAGGATTTCGTTTTTATTGTCAATCGGATTCGCAAGTCAACGTACATGTTGTTTCTTACTACCCCCGTTCTTAAAATGATGTCCCCATTGAATTTTGAGTTGCGTTTGACCGCTTCGTCTTATTCAAAAAAGTTTAAAAATTATCAAATATTTTGTTATGATTTGTTTTATCACTAGAAAAATTTGAAACATAACTTATATTTTTGCATATTTGAGCTAATATTTTGAATAAGACGAACGGTCAAATATAACTCAAAAAGTCAACAACGACATCAATTTAAAAACAGAGGGAGTAAATATTTGACACCAGCATTGTCTGATGACGACGGGAATCCAGTGTACACAGCATCCGGCGGGAGGACAACACCGCAGCCAACGCCTTGGAAAACGCTTTGTTTACCTTGCTGTGCGTCAAGGGGCACAGCCGATGAAGCACAAACCATGACCCGACCCGATGCCTCAGTTCACCAAGCCCGCCGGCACGCACCCAGCCGCTTCGGCGCGTCGGCCAACAGGCGATGAACTGCAAGTGCAAACCGAACATCACGGCAACGAAACCGGGCATCGTGTGGCCGGTGGCGCCTGGCGCCGGGTCTGCTGTCAGGAACCCGATGTGGATTCAGACAATTGGATAGCCAAACGCAAGAATTTCAGATCTAAAAGGGGAAAGGAGAAGGGAAAAGCTAGGGTTCTACGGGAGCAGGAGAGGAAAGTTGGTTCGAATCATTTCTTTCTTACTTCCCAGACAAGTTCACCAGCCGACTATATAGCCGGGAGTTTCTACAGCATGACGGGTAACAGTTCATTTCGACAATTACGTAACTACTACAGTTATTCTAATGACGAACGACAGCCGTTGGATGCAACCGAAGCGGTATCTTCCGTTGTCAACCCTAGGATCACCGTGGTCAACCCTAGGATCACCGTGAAGCATAAGCCAGCCCTCCATATTGGGACTGATAAGGTGATGTTCCTGACATCTGCCTCAATGACCGGCGCGACCTCTGCCTCGAAGCAGGTGTTGCTGTCACGCACGGCACTTCACTGCGTTCTCTAGCCCTGGCTGCCGTAGGAAGCTCGCGAGCCAATCCAAATGCGCATGTAAAGCATATCTACAAACAAACTACAAAGGCAATCACGAATTAACTGTTCAAACCAAGAACGAGAGAACGAACGTTTCGACTGTGCCAACAAGAACACGCTTACCCTAGTATCTTGGTTTCTTCCAATACTTCAGAGATTAGATAGAGCGCCCCCATTGATCCAATGAAGCAAAAAACACAAGTTAGGGAGCTCATGGATGTGGTCGCTTTATTTCATAGAGTTGACAACTTGAAATGAAACAGAAGTATTATATACTTTTGCGAGCATGCAAGCGTTCCCGCTGGGAATCATCCAAATCCTGCCTTGTATAACGTTCACTTATCATGTGTTCACTTTAGCACTCGCATGCTGTTTTGCTCTCGCTAATGCCAAACTCGTGTCTGAACAAGGAAATGGAAAATAGGTTGCCGTGATATGTTAGGCATGCAGTCCCTGCTGGCCGTAATCATTCAAGATTTGCTTTCTTGTGTTGTGATGTTCATTTATCGTGCGTGACTTGTGACGTGCAGAAAATAAGCGAACAAGAGGAGAAACAAGGCAAGCATTAAATGGAGTCATGTTCAGTATTGGTTTTGGACTGCTGCACTCCTAATCGTAGTCTCTACTCTTTATGCTGTTTATAACGCTTTTTCTTTGTGAAAAGAAGGATTTCATTGATACTGAAGGGTAATACATCCCATAATTAGAATGAACATAGCAGACAAAACATAGATATCTAAATTCATTAATGGAAGATAAGAAACATTAAAAGAGTCGCAAATTCCACCATCTAAAATCATCACCTCTGACAGATCTGCCAAGGACGAGAACTCCAATTAGATTAATTCTTGCCATCACATGACTTCTTTAATCTTCCCTCATCCGGCACCTCCATGCCTAACGATATATTACTCAGAACACCACCATCAACAGCATCGCTGATGGGGGAAACATAAACCCAACGACCAGATCTGTCGTAGTATTAAAAATCAGCTGACCGATGAAATCTTATTACTAACTAGGTGTTTGTGCGCCTAGTATAAAGATCTTAAATATTATATTGGATTTATTTATGAAGTTTATGTTACGAAGTCAGGGGCATATGCCCCAATAGTTACGCCAGTGTCATGGATACTATGACAGCTAGCCCTCCTTTGGGCTCGGATCCGGATCCGGGCTTACTGTTCACGGTAATAGTGCTCATCGTCTTCCTCCTGTGCCGATGGGCTTTGCGGTGCGGGCGCGCCGCAGGACAGCAACGGCCGCAGGACAGATGGACGAACAGGTGGTCTCGGGCAATGGTGCAGGCACTCTATACCCGCGGATCCTATCAATGCCCACCGAATCCACACGCTCGGCGGTTAACTGGACTCCAGGCAAAGTAGAGAAGACGTGTATATCCATTCAGTGAGAGGCGGCTAATGCAACCCTGGCGGTGGTACCAAGTTCACTGCTTACCGTGGTATTTTGGTTTCTCCAATGCTTCAAATTAGTTCTGAGCCATATATTCGTGTATCATTCAGCTATCACTTTGCTCGAGTGACATTCAAGGCATGGGGAAGGCTAGTATAATATAATAGTGTGTGTATATGTAACTCAGTGAGCGTGCATCTGTTGCTGGAAACTACCCCAGGGCTGTTCAAGTATCATTCGTCTATCATGTGTTCACTTTCAGCCTTGCATGCTAGCTATGTTGCTTGCTAATGCCAGAGTCACTTGAATCCATTACTAATGTACTGGCCGCCGAGAAAATTTGGGCATTCGACAATTAGTGACCCCGACTTTTATGAACTAGATCAGACGTGATCTCAAAAAGAAGTGTTGATTACTCACGGTATCTAAAGCTGGGGATAATCTCAATGAAAGCCTTCGAACGTGCGTAAAAATGTCATGCCAGATCGCCTTTTTCATGGCCTGAGCGTGATCTCAAAAAGAAGTGTTGATTACTCACGGTATCTAAAGCTGGGGATAATCTCAATGAAAGCCTTCGAACGTGCGTAAAAATGTCATGCCAGATCGCCTTTTTCATGGCCTGAGACCGAACCAGTTGTCGTGCTGGCGGACGACGGGCTGGCCCTGGCCGCGCTCGCGGTCGTAGCTTTGCCGGTACGGTCTCTCGGACGCGACCTCTGAATGAGCCAACAACGATGACGCGTACGTGCCCTTGATTAGCTTTGTGTTGGTCTTAGAACGGCAGCGCGCGGCAGACGCTTGGCTCCTCTGCAAGAGACGATGCCCCATAGCTCCTTCAATCCATGGGCCGCAGCGTAAAACAGGTAACTACATCTATTCACAGTGATTTACCTTCCATTTATCATATGGGCATTTTTATTTATGTCGATTCACATCCTTGCCATTATTTTTGCATTTAGAAAGTTTAGATAATATTCTCTTCTTTTTCACCTTATACAAAGCTCCAAGGCGGGCAATCAAGCACGGCAATGCCTGTCTTTGGCGACAACATGACCAGATCTGTGGTATGAATCTTATTACTAACTATCGAGGTGTTTGTGCGTCTAGTATAAAGATCCTACATATTATATTGGATTTATTTATGGAGTTTATTTTACGAACTCAGGGGCATATGCCCCTATAGTTATGCCCTAGTGTCATGGATACTATGACAGCTAACCCTCCTTTGGGCTCGGGTTCGGATCCGGAGCGAGATTCCTCTTTCACGCGCGCCCGCGCGTTGGTCTTCGCGCGTGTCAGCACGCTCAGAGAGACCACGTGCAGAAACAAGAGACTCGGGCAGCCAGAGTGGTAGCGCAGCGCTGCGCGCGGGCTGCGCGTACGCGGTGGGTCCGGAAGCGGGAAAAAAACTGGTAAGCAAGTTTTGTTGCATCGAAACTTTTTGAGTCAAAAGGTTTAAGAAAAGTTGCACCGAAACGTTTTGAGACAAAAGTTTTTAGAAAAATTGCATCGAAACTTTTTGAGACAAAAGGTTTAAGAAAAGTTGCATTAAAACTTTTTGAGACAAAAGTTTCCAAAAATCTCATAAGTTTGAATGTAAGTTGCATCATAAGTTGTCTCATAAGTTATACGGGTAGACAGAAAGACTAGCACGACCCACATGATGATGACTGGGCCCCACGGCCTGGCAGGCAGGCATGTATGCTAGCCATTCGTGCTACTCTACGGGCTAGGTAAGAAGAAAATCACATGAGGTGAGTCCAACTAAAACGAGTAAAGCAAAAGAAGTGGTGGAGCTTGTACGCCAAATCAAGAAGGGCCACCGGCTGCTGCGTTTGTCGGCTAGTTGTCCGAAATGCGCGAGCGGGCGTCCAACCGCGCGTGCGCGGATTAGCCTGCCCCGATCCGGAGTACTGTTCGCGGCAATTGTGCTCGTCGTCTTCCTCCTGTGCCGATGGGGCTTTGCGGTGCGGGCGCGCCGCAGGGCGGCAACGTCGGCTCGTGCTCAGGTTGAGCGGGAGATGGACAAGATGGAGGCAGGCTGTCGCCGCCGGAGCTGCTGCCGCTGCTTCTGGGCGGACCCGGAGCCCCGGCACCCTCCTCGGAAGCAGTGAAACATATTACTTTGATGGATAAAGAAGAGAGATCCTTTCTGAAAATCGAAAAATAAGACATAAAAAAAATCAAAAGACAAGTTCAGAATCCTGAACTTTTAACTGACTTACGAATGCCAAGGATTGTTAAGATTCATTAAGAGAGTAAATTTTCTTTCTTGAGCCTGTTGGAAACGGCACAAATGCAACGGAGACCTGATCAAATATAGGCAAGTAACTTAAACCCATTGTGCGGGCACAGGGAGGATGCACCTGCAGACCATGCGTCGGCGGAAACGGCGCGTTCGGAGGCTGGCGGGTCTCTCAGACGGCGGACCTGCCAGCGCGTGCCGCGTAGTACACCATGTCAGATTTCATCGAACCGGACGCTTAGGTGTTGAACGAGCGCGCCGCGCAGGCTCCCCGGCCTCGTGCGCCGTTGGTTCACGGGGGCAGAGCATGCAGACCGTGAGGAGTGGAACAACTCTAGTGAAGGGACGAGAGAGGTCTGGATGGCAGGGACCGGCCACACGCTCTCCTCGTCGTGGTCGGTGCAGTGCGGATGGCCACGCCCAGCCAGCAGCCAGCACTGGCCAGGTAAAGGCCCTTCCCCTTCCTTGAGGACACGGTGACCACGGATTCGATCCTGGGGCAAGCAAAGGCGAAGGCGAGCGTGTTCAGGTGCGGCGCGTCCGCGTTGGTGCCGGGAAGGATATGGGAGCAAGCACAAGCTACGTTCGCAACGCGGAGGCGCACCGGCGGCGAGCCATGGCGTGCAGCAGCAGAGCAGGCGTTCCCGTGAAGACAGGGTGCGGTCGCTATTTCGAATAGCGACCACCCTGGGTTCCTGCCTGCCGTTCGATCGGCTCTTGCGGTCCGGATTGAATGGGTTGACTGGTCGTCGGTCGTCGTCAGAGGTCTCGCCCGGAGGCCCAGGTGGCCGGGCGGATCACGTGAGAAACAGGGCAGCGGATGGTCGCCAGAGAGCCGCGCGCGATGACGAGCCGAGCTCGTCGTCGCTTTCTTGAGGAAGCACCTGCAGCCATGGCGAGTTCACGCGTCCGACAGCTTCCATAGATAGAGAGGTGCGTTGGGGGCGGCTGGGCGGTGAGCTCTTCCTGGCGAGTAACAAGAGATTTTTCAGCGGCCTTCCCAAGGAAAAGGGGGATAGCATCTGGAGCCGGCGGGCGGCGGCTGTCTGAAACTTCAAATTGTTTACTCAAACTTTTACATCTTATTGATAAAAACGTCATGCCCGTAGCACCAACGCATGCACAGAAAGTTCAGGCCTTGGAAAGATCGCTCAAACCACAGAGAGTTGAAGTTTTTGAATTAAACAGGGACTCTCTGTTTCTTTGGCTCTGTTTATCAGATTTTCAATCGACATGACATCAGCATGTGAGACGGGGAGCTAGCTGCACCTCGCCGACGATGTGGAGCAGTGCGGTACCGGCCGGCCGCCCACGACCGCGCCGCGCCCTGCAACAAGCACCTGACCGGCCCTGCAACCAGCACCATGGGTCACCGGTGGTGCCGAGAGCTTCGCGTGCATTTCTGGCCTGTACGGCAACAACTGCTATTGAAAGGGCATCCTCGACGAGGAAAAATCTCATCGAGCACGGCCAGCCAACAACTCCGAAGCGCTTTCAGATGGTGTTGGTTTGGAACGGCGGGTGACTCGACCTGATCGAGACGAGAACTTACCAGAGCGGGCGTGGAATCCGGTGTACATTTTTCGTTTTTATTGTCGATCGGATTCACAAATCAACGTACATATTGTTTCTTAAATAGACACTAGCATTGTCTGACGACGGGAAACCAGGCGACTGGAGCGCAATAAACTGGAGATGTACAGAGCATCCGGCGGGACGACAACGCTGCAGCCAACGCCTTGGAAACTCCTTTTACCTGGCTGTGCGTCGAGGAGCACAGCCGATGAAGCGCAGACCATGACCCACTGCCTCTGCTCACCAAGCATGCAGGCACGCGCCCTGCCGCTTCGGCGCGTCGGGCAACGTGCGATGAACTACGGCGAGTATTGAAGAGCGAGCATCTCGGCAACGAAACCAGGCATCGTGTGGCGGGTGGCAACAGATGCTGGCGCCTGGCTCCGGGTCTGCCTCAAAGACCGGCGCTAGCCGCTAGCTTTGCCTCAATGGAGGCGTTGCTGTCACGCACCTCACTTCACTGCATTCTCTAGCTCTAACTGCCGTATGAAGCCCGTGAGCCGATCCAAATGTGCATGTAACACATATCTACATACAAAATAAAAACGCAATCATGAATTAAATTGTTCAAACCAAGAACAAGAGAATGTACGTTTCGACTCGGCCAACAACAACAACATGCTTACCATAGTATTTTGGTTTCCTCCAATACTTCGGCTCAGATAGAGCGCCCCACATTGATCCAATGAAGCAAAGACGCAAGTCAGGGAGCTCATGGATGATGGATCACTTTATTTCATTGAGTTGACAACTTGACATGGAACGGAAGTATTATATACTTTGCGAGCATGCAAACATTGTTGCCGGGAATCATCAAAATATCATGCTGATGTAAAGTTCAATTATCGTGTGTTCACTTTAGCACTCGAATGCTGTTTTGCTCTATTTAGTGCCAAACTCGTGTGTCTGACCTGCAGGATACGAACAGGAAACGGAAAACAGGTTACCGTGATGTTAGGCATGCAGTCCATGCTGCTGTTATTTATTGTTTACGAATACTCCTATTGCCCTGAGCTTTGCTTTTGGAGAGACAAGCAAGCAGGTAACCTGTTTTCCGCTCATATTGCCCTGAGCTTTGCTTTTGGAGAGACAGGAGCTCGAGTACAATTAAGGAGGGGCCAATAAAGGAATAATTATTGTTGTAGTGATTTATTGACACAAATGACTAATTATTTATTGTAAATACCATATTTACTAGTGTAAATGACTGTTTAATTTGTGTTTTATGAAGCATGTTGACAATAATTTTGTATGTGTGTGTATGGTGGGGTGGGTGGGGTGGGTGGGTGGGGGGGGGGGTGGGGGGGGGGGGGGGGGGGCAAGGCCCCCTTTAGGCTACATTGAGCTCCGTCATTGTTCGGAGAGATCCATGTAGATCGGCCTCTCCGCGTTATAATGAGAGGGACTCGAAAAGCGGATTTGTTGCCATGCACAAAAATGTTCAGCTGCAATCTGAGCACTAGGTAAACTCCATCGAGCTGGCTCCGGTGGGCCCCAAACCTAGTACTCATTCAACTCGATGAGGAAATGTACGTGAACATACCTGCACCACAAAAAAAAAACTAAATCAGACGGTAGAAAGAACGATAAAGCATGCATGTCATAAGCTTGAAAAAATTGCCAGATTTGATTCGAACTCTGATGCATGCTTACCATTGCGCTTTGGTTTCCTCTAATATTTCAGAGTTTGTTAGAGCTAGCATCTCCATGAATCTAAGGAAGAAAAAAAAAAAAAAGAAAACACAAGTTCATGGACCGCACACTTTGATAGAGACATAGAGTGACACACAACGTATGGGATCCATATATATATTGATAGTTAGAAGCTGAGCATGCAATTGTTCCTGGAGTGGAAAATGGATTGGAAAATCATGTAAGGCCTGATTGTGTATCATTCATTCATGCTGTGTTCACTTTGCAGTCCTTTTGTTGCCCAATGCAAAAGTCGTGTGTGTCACCTCCGGGAAATGAAAATGGACCATACACTGGCAGTATGCACTATAGGTCCTTCACCAAATTTGTAACCGATCCAGAAAGCTTTTGTGGCTGGCATGGTTTTCCCGATTCTTCAGTTCACCCATCGAGAGCAGACCATGCTGGTAGGGACCACACATCGGCCTGTTCCTGAACATCTGCAGTATTATCCAAGCAGAGGATCTCTGTTTTCTGAGAACTGTACTTAAATTAGCACCTTGATAAGCCTCTGATCAAACCGTCAGTTGACCTGAATATGGAAACGATTAAACGAACTCGATGCTTCTGGGCATCTTGGTAATTTGATAGCTTAATGGGGCACCTCCCTTCCCTGGTGATGGCTTGAGAGCCACCCGGTGCAAGTGCAAGCGAAGAGCTTGTGAGATCTAATTAATCTAGATCAAAACAAGTACTTAGTGCTAACAGGATCATCTAGTCATAACAGATCATAACTAGCAACTAATCTAATGCGGAATTAGGGTTAGGTTCAGTTAATTACCAGCAGCAGTAGTATCCATGACGGCTGGTGCAGAGGTGATGATGAAAGCTTGAGGTCGAACGTAGCGTAGACGTTCCTTGAGGGTCCTCTGACGAATCCCCTCTGGACGGTAGCGAGATTGCCCCACAGGAGGGCGGCGGACTCGCGCTTCCGAGCCTTCCAGTGCGGCTGAATGATCGGTGGTGAGATTAGGTCAATGGGCGACCTTGGGAGGCGTGAGACCCTCCCCTTATATAGGGTGCACTGTAGACTCGGGGCCGAGCCCGTATTGGGCTTATTTCTGCCTTCCGATCATGGCAGAGTTGGGCTTTAGGGTTAAGGCCCAAACCGAATGGATTAGGTTAGGTAAAACCTCCCCCTCTCCCTCAGGTCGGTTGTTGACTGAGGTCAACACAAAACTAACATTCTCCCCCTTGACCGAATGGTCAACAACTTAAACTTAACTTACTCTAAACTTAAACTTAACTTACTCTAAATCCCTCCTCAGTAAACCAGCGAGCACCAGACCAATGCGTCGACAGCGGCCCACGGCACACTGGGACAGCATTACCCATAGCCTCCACTAGAAAACCTTGTCAGGACTCTTACTCTTATTTGGGGAAGATTAACGGCCCTTAAACCAGGACCTTATCAAGGCTATCCACCAGACCCATATAAAGGACATGTCTCTCAAAGAGGTGTGGTGGTAAACCTTTCGTAAGCGGATCCGCAATATTTAACTCAGTACTTATATGCTTAATATCAATTACGCGGTCCCGGTTTCTTTCTTTCACGATAAGATACTTGAGATCAATGTGCTTAGAAGCACTACTCAATTTCTCATTAGCGCAAAAGAAAACTGCGGCTTGATTGTCGCAGTGCATTGTGATAGGTCTCGAGATACTATCAACAATCTTTAATCCCGGAATAAAATTCTTAAGCCAATTTGCCTGTCCCGAGGCATCATAACATGACACGAACTCAGCTTGCATCGTGGATGCAGCAGTTACAGTTTGCTTAGCACTCTTCCACGAGATAGCTCCTCCCGCCAGCATATAAATGTATTCAGAAGTGGATCTTAACTCATCTTTGTCACCAGCGAAGTCGGCATCCGTGTAACACTCGACCTGAAGGTCGTCTGTACTCTTGTATGTGAGCATGTAATCCTTAGTGCCTTGGCAATATCTTAATGCCTTCTTAACAGCCACCCAGTGAGCCCATCCTGGGTTAGACTGATATCTACTAAAAACTCCGGTTGCAAATGCCAAGTCTGGACGCGTACAGACCTGAGCATACATCAAGCTACCAATAGCTGATGCATAGGGAACGTTCTCCATTCTTTTCCTTTCTAAATCATTCTTAGGGCACTGACCTTTATGAAGCTTATCGCCCTTTTGGAATGGGACAGGAGAACACTTATCCATCTTATACCTCTTAAGCATTTTCTCAATTTATGCTTTCTGAGATAACCCTAGTATTCCTTTGGCTCTATCTCGGTGTATCTCAATGCCAAGTACATACGAGGCTTCACCTAGATCCTTCATGCCAAAATGAGACCACAAGAAGTTCTTAGTCTCATGCAACATGTTCTTATCGTTGCAGGCTAATAGTATGTCATCAACATACAACACTAGGATTATTAACTTTCCACCCTTAGATTTAATATAGATATAAGGATCCACATCATTGCTCTTAAATCCAAATCTCTTAATTATCTCAGCAAACTTAAAGTTCCACATTCTGGCCGCTTGCTTAAGGCCATAAATGAATTTCCTTAATCTGCATCTCATATGTTCCTTACCCTTAATGGTAAAACCTTCCGGCTGAACCATGTAAATAGTCTCATCTAAATTTCCATTGAGGAACGCAGTCTTAACATCCATCTGGTGTAGCTCCATATCAAAATGAGCCACAACTGCCATGATTATTCTGAGAGAATCTTTAGAAGACACAGGAGAGAAGGTTTCATTATAATCGACCCCTTCCTTCTGTGTAAACCCTTTAGCAACGAGCCTTGCTTTGAACCTTTCGACCTTCCTTTTAGAGTCATGTTTCGTCTTGTAGACCCACTTGCAGCCTACTGGTTTGACTCCATCAGGAATTTCTACTAAGTCCCATACTTGATTAGAACTCATAGACTTAAGCTCTTCTTCCATGGCTTCGATCCATTTAGTGGAATTCTCACTCTGAACTGCCTCCTTAAAGTTGGCAGGGTCATCAATCTTTCCGACATCATACAAGTCTTCACTTAAGTATGTCTCATAAATGTCAGAAATAGCCGGTCTCCTTTGCCTGCTTGACCTTCTTACTTCTGGTTCATTCACAGCAGGTTCAGGGACAGGTTGAGGTTGTACTAATGGCGCATCTTGCACCTGTACCTCTGCTGCTGGCGCCTGATGCCCAACGTCTGGCGCCTGAGCCTTACAGTGGGTGCCACTGTGTTGCTTATTTGGGGAGTAACTGGCGGTACGAACTGAAACACCGGCGTGGGTGATTGAAAATCCAGATCGGGAAGCTCAACCCGCAGTTCTTCTAAACTTATGTCCCTCTTCGGGAAATTACCACCAATGTCTGAGTTTTCAAGAAACACCGCCTGTCTGGTCTCAACGAACTTAGTGTAGCGACCAGGACAGTAGAAACGGTATCCTTTTGACTTATCAGGATATCCGATAAAGTGACAACTCACTGTCTTAGAATCTAATTTCTTTTGCTGGGGATCAAATAGTTTAGCCTCAGCAGGACAGCCCCATACTCTTAAATAATTAAGTGACGGTTTCCTCCCATTCCACAGCTCGAAAGGTGTCTTGGGAACTGACTTAGATGGAACCCGATTAAGGATGTGGGCAGCTGTCTTTAATGCTTCCATCCACAGCTCAACAGGTAAACTAGAATGACTGAGCATGCTTCTTACCATATCCATTAATGTGCGATTACGCCGCTCAGCCACTCCATTTTGCTGTGGTTCCCCTGGCATGGAGTATTGCGCTCTAATGCCATTTTCTTCTAAATACTTAGCGAACGGTCCCTTAATTTGACCATATTGAGCATGTTTCCCGTAATATTCTCCACCCCTGTCTGACCGCACAATCTTAATGGAGGTGTTGTGCTGTTTCTCAACTTCTTGTCTATATATCTTAAATATCTCTAGCGCATCGGAGCGCTTTCTAATGGGGTAGATATGTCCATAGCGGGAATAATCATCGGTGAAGGTGATAAAGGAATCATAGCCATCAACCGAAGTCACCGAGAGAGGGCCACAGATATCTGTGTGAATTATTTCTAACACGCCCGTACTCCTGGTAGCTCCTTTCTTAATTGTCTTAGCATATTTTCCCTTAATGCAGTCGATGCACTGCTCTAAATTTGAGAGGTCTAATTTCTCAATTATTTCGTCCTTAATGAGACGCTCAATTCTCCCCCTCGAAATGTGGCCAAGGCGACAATGCCACAAATTCGAAGAGGTCTCATTATCACGCTTACGCTTAAGTGAAGTAACATTCATCACAGAATCATTAAGAGAGAGCATATAAAGCATGCCTTGCCGACTAGCAAAATCGACATTAATCTCATTAAACTTAATCACACATTGTTTGTTGCCAAACTCACACACATGTCCTGAATCATCTAATGCTGAAACTGAAATTAAATTTCTCTTTAAACTAGGGACATAAAGGACATCATCTAAACGAAGCTGGAAGCCTCCTGGCAACTCTAAGTCGAAGCTTCCAACGCCTTCAACTTCAACGGCCGTCCCATTAGCCACTCTTAGGTTTCGCTCCCCCCTTCTTATAGTCCGGATCGAACGGAATACCTGTAATGAATTAGAAATGTGCACGGTGGCACCTGAGTCAATCCACCAAGTATTAGGGGAAAAATCTGCTAAGAATAACTCATCAATGAAAGAAACAACATCAAACTTAATATTACCTTGTTGCTTCAACCATTCCTTAAAGCCTGGACAAGCTTTCTGAAGGTGCTTAGGCGAGTCGCAGAAGGAGCAAGACATCTTACCACCCTTAGACTGAGACTGGTGGTTCTTGAACTTGTCGTTGTTCTTCTTGGGAGCAAAGTTCTTGTTCCCTTTGTTCTTATGCTTCTTCTGGCCTTGCTTGCTGCTGCTAGCCTCATTCTGATTCTTAGGAGTGGAATTGAGATTAAGGTTGCCAACCATGTTCACAACATCCTTCATCTTCTCAGTTTTAATGCGCTCTTCTTCTTCAACACAATAGCTGATTAATTCACTGATAGACCACACGGTCTTGTTGGTGTTGTAGTTGATTTTGAAGGCGTTGAAAGTAGATGGCAAGGACGTCATGATGAAATGAACAAGGAAACCATCAGAGATCTCCATCTTCATCTCCTTAAGCCTGTGAGCCATGTCACACATACCAAGGATGTGCTCCCTTATGCCAGTCTGTCCAGTATACTGAGAGGACACTAATTTCATGATGAGTGTACTAGCATAGGTCTTAGAGGAGCTCTTAAAGTTCTCCTCAATCTTAGCGAGGAACTCCTTGGCAGTGTAGTCAACCCCCTCTGAATTCTTAGTAGGAATGGCACCCTTATGCCGAGGCTGATGGTGCCACTCATAACCATGAGAGCCATGCGGTTGGACTTTTTCTCATAAACAGGAGAAGCAGCCTGATCAGCAGCAGGAGCAGCAGGCCTCTCCTCCCTTAGTGCCATATCCAGATCATTCCATGCCAAGCATGTGGTGACCTTTCCCTTCCAGTCCGGGAAGTTTGCTCCATTGAGGTTCTCAATGTTGCTAAGGTAGGAGGCAGCAGCATTGACGTTCGTCACTGAAAAATAAATAAGAGAAAACTGAGCTTAGTAAAATATACAATGAAATGCAAAATTAAGTGCGTGATAATAACCCTACGGTGGTCTGATTAAAATCACACATATAAATTTCAATTTGCATCACCGGTGGGGAAACAAACGAAATTCATCTTAAAATACTCATGATCAATCAACGGTGGTCAGAAACAATCACAAGTTTACTCTAAATAAACTTCACGGTGGATCCATTTAAATAGAGGCATCTCAAAGTATATTGGTGGATTTAAACTTAAAATAACATAAAACACCAACATTTGAAATTTACTTACTGAAACTTAGCTTAGAACATTAATAACAGGCAAAATTCTTAACCATAATGCTTAAAACTTAAGGGGAATTAATAGAAAAAACACTTAATTCGCGCGCGTGGGCCGAAAACCAAAATTCCAGCCCAACGATGCTTGCGGCCCAGCCCAGCGCGCGCACCGCGCGCGCACGAATTTTGGCGCAAGCCTGCCCATGGCGCAAGGCCGCGCGGACTGCTAATGGGCCGTCGGGCTTAAAGCCCGAAAACCGATGACCGGGCCGCTGAAGCTGCCCGACGCGCGCGCGCGCTGCGCGCATCTAGCCCTGCCCAGCTGAAGGCGAGGCGCGCGCCGTCGGATCGAGGGAGGAGCGGATCAGACGGCCAGGGCGTGACGGTCTCGGCATAAAACGCCGGCCGAAACCCTAGCTTCCACTCTCTCACTCGCTCATTCTCCCTCTCGCGCCTCACTCCGCTCCCCCACTCGCTTCGCTCGCCGCAACAGCGCGCCGGAGCACGCCGTCCCGCCTCGGCCGGCCGCCGCAGCGCCACGGGGAGAGGCTCGCCGACGCGCGCGTGCGAGAGATGGCGCGCGGCGCCGTCGAGTCCCTCCACCGCGGTGCAAGCAAAGGCAGCCGGTGGCGTGGATCTTAGGCGGAGAGCTCGTCGGCGCTGGGAAGCACATGACGGCGAGTGGAACGGCAACAGGGACGACCGGAGGCCGAGGTGCTCGTGCCGGGAGCTCGCGCGGCGGATCTGATGCCGCGCGATCCAGATCTGAGGCGCGGTGACCGCGCGTCGACGATCCGGAGGAGACGGAGGCAAGCACGACGACGACCCGGAGGCCATGTGCGTGCCGGCTCCCCCGCGCGGCGAATCTTATGCCGCGCGGGCCGGTCCTGATGTCGGCGAGGCGCGCGCACAGCAAACTGATGCCGTGGGGCCTCGTCGGCGACCGGGGCGAGGAGGGTGCCGCCGTCGCGCGCGCCTGAGCTGATGCGCGGCGTGGACGGCGGCGAGCAGAGAGGTAAGTCTCCGCTCACTTAGGGTTAGGGTTAGGGTTAGGGTGTGCGTGTGTGATCGAAACCCTAGAGCCCTAGAGCCCCGATTAGTTTATCTTAATTGCGTGACATGGCATGATAACAAAAGTATTAATTAAAATTCCCAAACCCTACCTAACTTAATTTAAGTAAAACTGACACTAAAACTTGAACTAATAGCTTAATTGCTTATGGTAAAGACTAAAACATGACTTAAACTGAGATTAATTCGACTTAAAACATGATAAAACTGACTGCGCACACATTAATCTAACTCAAACTTAATCATGAATTAAAACTAAAGGCGCAGATCTAAACAGAGCTTAAGATGAATTAACACACCTCTGTCTAGGGCTAGATCAAGCAATTTAGGACTTACCTAACTTATCATTAACAGATCTAGCACAGGAACCGAACCACTAACTGAAAACTAGATCATCTAATCGACTAGATTAGGCTAACTGATACCAACTGTTAGATCTAATTAATCTAGATCAGAACGAGTACTTAGTGCTAACAGGATCATCTAGTCATAACAGATCATAACTAGCAACTAATCTAATGCGGAATTAGGGTTAGGTTCGGTTAATTACCAGCAGCAGTCGTGTCCATGGCGCTGGGTGCAGAGGTGATGACGAGAAGTTTGAGGTGGAACGTAGCGTAGACGTTCCTTGAGGGTCTTCTGGCGAATCCCTTGGACGGTAGCGAGATTGCCCCACAGGAGGGCGGCGGACTCGCGCTTCTAAGCTTCCAGTGCGGCTGAATGATCGGTGGTGAGATAGGTCAATGGGCGACCTTTTGAGGCGTGAGACCCTCCCCTATATGGATGCACTATAGACTCGGGGCCGAGCCCGTATTGGCTTATTTCTGCCTTCCGATCATGGCCGAGTTGGGCTTTAGGGTTAAGCCCAAACCGAATGGATTAGGTTAGGTAAAACCTCCCCCTCTCCCTCAGGTCGGTTTGTTGACTGAGGTCAACACAAAACTACAGAGCTGACTTGCTGCAATGCTGCCCCACTCCTAAACCTTAGGAAAGGTGACTTACAATCAGTTAAAATCAATCTGGAAACTTCCTTCCTATTTTCTGAGGAAAGCAGTTACCGCATTATCAAGTCCACACAAAGCTCATATAAACTCAAACAATTACGGCCATGTTCCTGAACAGAGATTCGATCCTGACAAAGATAGTCTTGGTGCTTCACAAATCTTCTTTGCCGCACCGAGCATGCTGAGGCGTCACTCGAAGCAGCACCTAGTACATCAAAAGTTCACAGCTAGCTGCCGAGATCGACTCCAGGAACACAAAATGCAGGGCTCTGTGAGGAGGGTGGTTGCACAGACCCTGCATTACTGAATGCAACACGGTGACACTATATGTGCTCATGACATTATTAGGCTCAAAGGATATAACAACAAAATGTGATTAGTGAAAAGAAATCTCTGCATTGAGACTAACATTATTATTCTACTGAGTACTGAGGCAGCACGCACACTTGGCCGACCGGCACGCAGACTCGGCATGCAGCAAACGACAATGCGGCCATCATCTGATGAGGGAGGGGACGACAATCTCGTGGAGAAGGAAGCGGCGGCGGCTCCAATCGCCGGTCCGTGAGCTGGACACGGAAAAGAAGAACGTCCAGACCGGGACACTGTTGTGAATGGCGTCCCGATCTGGACGCGGTTGTTGATAACGTCCTTCCCACTTTTAAAATTTTGACAGCGATTTACCATTATTAAAAATCAAGGAAACTTAATTATTAGACATAAAAAAATGGGGCAATCTGAACAACGTTCACAAACCAAGTACGGAGATAGGGACCTCATGCATGTTGCGGCTAGAAACCCGCAATGCAAATTTTGACCAAAGTTGCTGATAATAATTAATCGGGCAAAAGGTTGTTTATAAAAATCGGGCTAAAATCCACGAGAAGAATTACAAACCACGATCGAACTTAATCGCGCGCCGAATATATGTGTTGCTTAATTTGTACACGTCGTCGTGCGGGACAAAACACCGTACGTGGCCAATCATCAGCTGCAACCCTTACCTACTTACGCAATTTGATCGATGCATGATCGCCCTAGCCCGGGCGGCGCGCGGAGCAGGAAGTCACGGCGCGGGGTAGTACACGGGGACCCCGCCTGCGACGTACCAGCATGGCACACGCAGGCGCACCTCCAGGGGCTTCATCATCGTGCCCCCCGCCGCGTACGGGTCGTATCTAGGTACCTGGTACATCACGACCCCGTCTTGCACCAACCCAAAACCGTACCCCGCCACCGTACCCGCCGCCGTAGCCGTAGCCGTAGCGCCGTAAGACCCATACGGGTTGTACTTGTATCCAGACCCGTAGCCGTAGCACACGCCGGCGTCCTTGGGAGCCAAAACAGTCATTTGCCGCCGCTGCCGTGGAACGCGTTTGTTGGCATGCCTGCATAGCCACCGTCCTTTGTGGAAGCTGTTTCGCGTAATACCCACCCATGTCGGCATTGCCGTGGAACGCGTTGGCATGGCCGCCGCCGTTGCCGTGGAATGCGTTGGCATAGTCATAGCCAATCGGCCCAGCCCGTAGCGTCGAAGTACGCCTCGGCGTCGCCGTTGCCGTGGAACGTGTTGTTGGCATGCAGCCACCGCCGTAGTCATTGCCCCGTTACCGTGGAACGCGTTGGCATAGTCATTGCCAGCCGGCCCAGCCACGTAAGCTGTCGAAGTACGCCTCGGCGTCCGGTGACCTGCTGACCATCGTCGACGTCGTGCTGATCCTCGGCAACAACGGCCCGTCGCCCCGTCGACGACCTTGACGCCGTGCAGTACCGTGGCCGCCGCTTCGGGTGTGGTACTGCGTACGGCGTGGTCATCGCCGCCGCCGGCCTCGATGGCGCCGTCGTCTTTGCCGGCGGTTTCGTCGTCGTCTTCCGAGTCATCGTCGTCATCGTCGTTTCACCTCCTCCGTCCAGTCGCTGCAGGAGCACGCCTCGCCGTCGTCGTCCATGGAGTCGGTGACGAGAAGAAGGACTCGTCGCTGTCGCTCTCCTCCTCGCCACGTGAACCCAGTCGTGATCAGCGGCGGCAGCCATGTCGTCGCCGGTCGATCGATCGCGCGCCGCCTCGCTCTTGATCTCTCTCTTCGGTTCTTTAGATTAGATTGGTTCTTGGTGGAGTCACTTGGTTGCGTGGTTCATGGATCGATGGTGCGCGCGAATATTTATGGAGCGGGTGCAGACGGAAGGCGGCGTCGACGTCGGTGTCGTCGAAGTGCTCGAATCCGATGATCCGATCAGGATGAGAACGTCCGTGATTGTCGCATCGTCCAAGAGAACACGTAGTTCAAGAGGGAAACGTAAGGTACGTAATACGG
>JAAXCT010003814.1:0-24060 GCA_012490785.1 Eragrostis nindensis
TCTTCTGGGCCCACGGGTCAGCTGCAACTGCCAGAGCCCAAGTCCGGTGGCAGTAGCAGTCCCGTGGTTTCCCATGCGACCCCGCGGGCAGTTTCGTCACACCCTACGCATCAGCTATATATCGCGGCCAGCTAGCAAGGTGTCTGCCGCGGCGCCTTCCACCGCGACGCAGCCTGCTGCTCCTCCGTATCGCGAGCGCCGAACCCGCCTGCCTCTAACCCCTGCTCCCGATCTCCACTCGCCGCTCCTCCGCCTCCGCCGCGCCGACGGGTAATGCACGCCGAACCCTAGCCCCCAATCTCGCTTTCCCCTCCCGTCCTCTCCGCCCTCTCGCGGGCGGTAATCGCGCCGTGGATTTCGGGTTTTTTCTTGTTGCCCCGCCGGGCTCGTGTGTGTCGGTCGGGCGCCCGGGGGTGTTCGGTTACTCGGCGTCCGCGGTGCCGCGCGGCCAGCTTGCGGCGTGTGATACTGTTTTGGATTGGTTGGTTGGGGCTTTGTACTGTGCCCACTGCCCAAGGGCTGAAATTTCGAGGCCATCTTTTTTTTGGGCAAGGGGTGTTTCTTATGTGTATGTGCGTACGAGTTGCTCAAGGAGTGGTCGCCGCTCCGCGTGATCGTGGTTTATATTTCTTCGATTTCACTGGTGGTTGTGGAAAATTTCAGCTCCGTGTGTGCAGTGCTCTGTTCTACTTCGAGTTTGTCGTGTCGATTGCAGTTTCATTTTGAGGGGTATCAGCGTTGGTGGTGGCTTGGTTGTTCAAGTGTTTGCATGCTTCGATTTAGGTGTTACCTGGTTTATGATGATCCTTGGGGGCGAATTTATGCTCTGTTTTCTTTGTGGCTTCAGGAGTCGAATCGCCGTAATTAGTGCCCCTTTCGAGCATTTTTTTTTATAGTCTCTCTTGCTGTATTTTGATCGAACTGTGCGATTTTTTACTTGTCAGAGAAGGGTATTTGGTTGTTCATGTTCTGTTGGCCCTGGTGTTGCATTTGGCGTGTACGTGCATTGGTTTTTTATTACTCGACTTGTTTTAGTGTGTGCATGCGATGATTTGCTGGAGTATTTTGGTTGTTCATGTTCTGTCAGAGCTAAGAATTGTTTGTAGTATCTTACCATATGTTACATTTTTTTTGGGTATTCGCTTGAACCATGTGCATGTTCGCTTGCATGTAATTTGGCACAAGCATTCATAATATATGATTTGACTGCTTAAAAATTGGCTTTAGTTCCATTTTGGCTCTCTGCATTTTGCACAGCAAATCTATTTCAGCTTTGAGAGTAAGCAATTTTCATTCAATGATGCTGTCATTTCTATCAGGTGAAGAAAAGGCAATGGGAAGTGAAGCATTTGATTTGAATGAGCAACCAAATGAAAATCGAGGTACTGTCATTATTTATTCTTAGTTCATTATTGAATAACTACAAAAAAAATGTAGGTTCGTAGGTTGGTTCTCTCGTAACACATATGATGGAATTGAGCTAATTCGATTTGTGTACTGCTCAATGTACAATACTACATAGTATTAGCCACACTTTATTTTTGTAATTTACCAAACAGACTGCGTGCATGTTATCAGTTAATGCACTTAATTTCTCACAAATGGATGGTGGGATTGTAGGTGGACAAAATTTGTGTAAATACTTAGCTATCTGCCAAACATCTCATTTCTCTACTTGTACTATATTCTTTTCTTAACTTGGTTGTACACCAAGTATGTCATTGTCTTGATGTTTAGCACAATTATGCAAGATTTTGCCTGAAGAATGTATTTTTATGGTAGGTGGTAGCTTGACCTATGTGTTGCTACAAAAGGATTCTAAGAATATATGCCGAACTAAGTTTGTGATCTTCCGATAGAAGTGTAAGTTGACAATTTCTATCTAGTTACCTTCCTGTACTAGCTGGACCGAGCCCTTTGCAAAAGAGCAATGATTCATTTTTCCTATAGCATAATATTGCATATCTCCTAATTGAACATCGTGCATGGGATTATGATTGTTGTAAAGTGCAATATTGCTGAACCTATGATCTCGACCTTCACCCACATGAACGATATTATTTTGAAAGTTTGTGGAAACATTCTGTCTGTACCTTTTTTTTTTTCATGTTTAGATGAATACATACATTAATATTGCACCAATGCTCTATAACATTAGAACAGTCAATTAATTTATTCCTTTTACAGGCCCTTCATTTGGTCAATTGTTTCATTTGTGCCAACTAAGGCATACGAGCGGAGGGATTTCCCAAATTATCACTGCTTCCTTCTCCAGAAGACCGTAAGCAGAAATTTGAATGGGGGAGTTCATGCAATTCCTTTCGGATAATAAGAAGGTAAAGATAATTTGTATAGTACAGAAAGATTTGGGACCTACAACTTATGTGCTGTTTTATGCACTGTATTTTGTTATAATAACATGAAATCTAGTAGCTCTGTTTTTGTTGTCTGTAATTGATAGTGTCTCTCTCTCTCTCTCTCTCTCTCTTTTTCTTTTTCCTGGTAAGGCTGCTATTGTTAAATGTGGATCCTCAACTTTCCACATTCTTGCACCTCAACCTGATGAGTGCCCAACTTTTCCGCGTGCGATACTCATGTTTGAGTGTGGACAAAATGGTCCTGGAGACTGCAAACAGACGCCAGGATATTCTGGTGAGCTTCTGTTCTGATTTTTTATTGTTGCTTGACACATTTTGATTAATGCGGTGCTAATTGACAATGCAAGACATTCCATGCACCTGTTTCATCATTACATTTTTTTGTGCTGGTGCACTGTTCATTTCCTCTATTTTAATTATATGTGGCTATCTTCATTCACTTCTTATTTGGATGATAAGTTTTATGGTACTAAGTTTTAAAGTTGACATTGAAGGGAAGCCTGCTTGCTTTTGCTGGTTTGAACACTTTGCTTATTAACCATTATTCGCTTATCTGTTATAGGACTAGAGGAACATGTGAACTTTCCTGCGATGAATGTTTCAAAGAGGTCTTTCAAACTTGATCTTCATTATGGCTCAAGGAACCCTAAACTTCCATACTTTAATGAGGAGATTGGTGATAGTAGGCCGAACCCCAAGAGAATGACAACCTCACATAAACACATGATCCACTTGACATGGAACTCCGTAGATCAGCTCCTGAATCCTCACCTTGCGAGTCCGTTGAAGATAGCCCAAGAGTTTTGAATCCCACTGTAAAAAAACAGAAGACTTCTCCAACAAAAATTTCATCAGTGCAGACCCTAGTTTATCTGCGAACACTTAGTCAACACATGCTGGCTGGATCTTTGGAGCAATAGCAGAACTCATTGATAACTCCAGAGATGCTGTGCATCTAGGTATGCTTGTGTGTTCAGGATGCTGAATCAGAATGTGGTTTTTTTTTTATTGTGTGATCATTTTATGCCGTTGATTTTATGTCCAGTTTGTGTTTTCATTGTGAGTCTAGTTAAGGAATTCCTTTTTGCTATTTTTATCTCTTGTGGCCCTAAGAAAGGCGTTGAGTCATCACTATTTTCAAAAAGCAAATTTTTCTCACAAATGACGAAAAAAAACAAAAATGAAACTGTTGAATATAGGTTAAAAGCCACTGTAATGATATAAACTGATATACTGTTGATGTTTTTTACAGGTCCTTGTTGCGAAATGTGTTATTACATATTTGATGACTATTGTCTCCTCTTGGTCATTCTAACTATTTTTTTCTTTTTTTCTGGAAGGTTGAGTATTTCTATCGAATCTTTGTTTCAAAGAAAGCACAAAGAAAAATTCCTGTCTTATCTTAATTGATGATGGGTGTGGAATGACTTATGCTGATATGATGAGAATGATCTCTTTTGGTCACAAACGGCCGATGAACATTGCGAGGATCAGATTGGGAGATTTGGAATTGGGTTTAAGTTGGCATCTTCCATTAAAACCCCCCCCCCCCCCCCCCCCCCCCCCCCCCCCACACACACCCAATTGTGGCAAGTGATGTTTGTTGTTGACTGTAAATGCTACAGATCTTCAGTCATCCATTGTTTTTATAGCTAGGCTTTCATTGCCAAATGCTAATTACAAGATTATCGTTTCTGTCCAGTAAGCTGGTATAGTTAACATGCATCATATAGTTAACTTATGTGACAAAAAACTTTTATTTCTGCCAGTTCGATGTTCCAGGATAGTTGTCAGGATTTAAGCCTCTGCTAGTTTATCTACATGCTTCAATCATGCCTGCAGTCTCGATTGGTCAGACTTTTGAATACATGGTTTTATTGTGTGAGGACCAACCCTTGGCTTGGGTTTCTTGCCCTAATGGTATTCAGCAGCCCGTTGGGGTTTGATCCCTAGATATTGCAACTAGGTTGGTTGATTATAGACTGTAGACTAATGAGTGCCTTTGAGAGTCTCCTTTAGAGCTCGTATCTTTAGTTTTCAAACAAAAAACAACAACATTTATCGACTTGATTTTTATATATGTTACAGCCTTACTGTTTTATGTATGCTATTTGTAGACTGGTGCTATGAAGCTTGGAAAAGATGCAGTTGTGCTTACACAAACTTCATCATCAAGATCAGTGGCCTTTCTTTCCCAGTCTTTTAACGAAGAAAAGGATGTAAGTATCTTTCTACTATTTTTTTT
Organism: Eragrostis nindensis; assembly: GCA_012490785.1. NCBI lineage: Eukaryota > Viridiplantae > Streptophyta > Magnoliopsida > Poales > Poaceae > Eragrostis > Eragrostis nindensis. Next base: position 4,624 of record JAAXCT010003814.1, read on the forward strand.
TATTCTTGGTATATCACTCTACTGAAGATTTCTTAAGTCTATGTGCATTATTTTCTGCAGAACCTTGAGATCCCTGTAGTGGCATATCGTAAAGAAGGTCATTATATGGAAGTTGATTTGAGTGTCCAGTCTGAAGCTACTGCTGAATATAATCTGAATGCTATTAAGGAATTTTCTTCCTTTTATGAGTATTTCATTGGAGAAAGCTTGGGCTATTTGGTGAAAATGGTACCGGGACACAGATTTATATATGGAATTTAGACAAATGGGGTACAGATTACACTTTGGAATGGAATTCTGGGAAGGTTTCTGAGAATCCTGTGCACAATGGTCGTGGAGACATATTAATCCGTTCGAGAAGAGTCAGATCACGTCCAGGACAAACAAGTAACAAGGCATGCTCTAACTTTTCATATTATTTGGGGTTTCTATTGGAGGAAATAGACAAGAAATTTATCCTTTGTTGAACCACAAGTTTATTGTATCTTCTGACGGAATGCTGTAGTTTTAATATTCTTATAAACTGCATCTAAACCTGACTTCATAGTTCAATGAGGATGCAGTGACAAACATTCACATTGACACATTTTCTTTAGTCATGGTTGGCAAAGATTTTATATGTATTGTTTTTTCTTTTCCTTCAATTGGTTCACGAATTTTGTGGGTCATTCTCAGGTGCCACTGGATTATTCTCTTCAGTCCTATTTGGAACTAATGTTCCTGAATCCTCGAATGAAGATAACTGTCCAAGGGTCTTCGGTAAATATTTACGTGCTATTTCTTTCCATATTGTGGTGTATTTATATTTCCGCTCTCATTTAATGTTTTTTATGCTTGTTAGGTCAAAAGCCGCCCCTGGCAAAGACCCTCAACAATACTTCTATTGTGTCCGGTGAAATTATGGGAAGGAGTATCATATTGACTCTGGGACGTAGCAAGGTAGAATGGGACAGAATGAATTGTGGAATCTTCTTGTACTGGCATGGTCGTCTGATAGAGGTAAGATTAGCTGTTCTGGTGTTTTAGTTCCATTGGTTGCTAGAGTAGAGTTATAGAGCGAAGTGTTGCTCCATCTGTGTTGAGGATGATATACACATGAATGTAACAGCTAGTTGCGGGAACTAGATTGAGTTTAGGGTTCAAGCTAATGTAGCTGCGAACGATTCATTTATTGCAGTGCATTATTTCCATATATTGATTATGTGTTTCCTCTTTTCAGTCCTACAAAAGAGTTGGTGGCCAAAAGCATAGCGCTGACATGGGACGTAGACTAATAGGAGTTGCTGATATCACAAATCTCATTGTATGTTTCAAATACCATAGCTTTGTTTTTCCCTGTGCGTAAACATATAGCTGTCCTTTTGGCTGAATATTATTGTTTTTTACCGTTGTAGTGTCCATGGAATTGACTTCTATTTATTGCAGGATGATGAAGATGGTAATTCTTGGGTTCTCAACAGCAAACAAGGATTTCAAGATTGTGAAATGTATGCCAAATTGGAGGAGTGGCTTGGTAGGAAAGTTGATGAATACTGGGATACAAATATGACAATCTTGAATTGGTATGGCTTTAGGATTTTGCTTTAACTGGACAATATTTTTTATGAAATACTTATGTACCTTTCCATGTTTCTAGTTAGGCTATCATGTTCATATTGCACATGAACTAAGTTCTAATTCTGGATTCTTTAATATGTTCGGAAAATATTATGTTAACTCTTTTTTCATGGGTTGTTCACTGTAGTTCACTTTCTTCATACAGAGAGAAGCTGGTGAGCGCTACAAGCCTGATCAGGATTGGGTTCAGTGTTACAGCTGTCGGAAGTGGAGGATGTTGAATGCAGGCTTTAATTCGGCCACTCTTCCAGAAGAATGGTTTGTATGCAGAATGTGAAACCATGCTGAAAAGTTGTGATCTTACTATTATGCCTTTAGCTACTATTACACAACTGAGTCATCATTCATATGTAACTGCACAAGAACACTTCTTTACAAGTGATGACATTTCTTTTACTCATGTTATCATGCAAATATGCTTTTTTTTTTTAAGTTACACACGATACTCGCAGATGATAATATGTAGTGAATTTACCACTGCACATTTTGGCTACCATGGAATCACTACATATTATTAATACGGGCACCGTGCTTGAGTGCCTAATCAATGATGGCGATCTTGCTGGTTTCTTAGGTCTGGTTATATTTTCGTGCAATGGTGTAATGTAGTGCTTGTCAGCTGAACAATATTTACACTATGGTCGATTCTTGATCAGTTCAAGATGTTTCTAGATACCCTAAGGAGTTCAAAAACTGGAGAAGTTTAAGACCTTGGTTCACTAAATTTGCATTGAACATTTTTATTTCACACTATTTTGACAGGTTTGAAGTGCTGACATATTTAATTTCAGGTTTTGCAACATGCCACCATTCAACGGGAAGTGTGAGGTTCCAGAGCAGCAAATGGGGCGTGGTGTCATTGTGATAGGTGAGAAGAGATCTGGTTACGATGAACAAAAGAAAGGCACCCCACCAGTGCACAAAATCAGTGAAGGTACGACCTGTGATCGCTGTGTAGATGTAACACCATAAACTTATCAAGACTCTTGCATAACTGAAACTCCACCATGCAGATGATCTTGACGGTGCATCCTCGCAAACTGAGGATGATGTGCCTCGCCCTACTCTAAAGAGGCTACGGAGGGGGCCTGCAAAGTATAAGCAGTGACACAGGACAAGAATGCATGGTAACTGTTCTTTTCTCCACTGTTACACATCATAGCTGTTATTATCACTCGAGTTGCATCTTCTTGTCTCTTATTTTGACTTCATGCCTCTGTTTTTCCTCACCAGCTTGTATGATGCTTTGTTTTGAGATGGTACCTGCGGCCTTCTTTAAATACACTAGTCGAGGACTGCTGCAGTAGCTTGGCACTGATGCTTTTGTATAGTCAAACTCAGATCACTTACTAGTCGACTTGTTTGTAAATATGGTGGAATAGTCGTCTTGTCTGTAAGTATAGGGGCCAGGGGGCCTCTTGCTTTCAAATATTGAGCTTCTCAGGCTTAGGAAGGTAAAATGTGTAGCTGGTCTGTGAAGCGTGCAATTTTGAATCTTGTGCTTAAGGCAAAGCGTGTTGTGCTGGCGTGTAGTATGAGTTCTGAACTGGTAGGATATGGAACTTTTTCCGTTCATGCCGAACTAACCCGTTGGATGTGATTTTGCCATTTGCTGCTTATGCAAGTGAAGGGCTCCAGGGCTCACATGGCTAGCCTCGAGCGTACAAATTTGGTTCTCTTAGTACATCTTATCATAAATTCAAATCTGTTAAAAGTTCGATTTTGGATGACATAATATAATTTTTGTGACATTATCACCAACAATTAGAGCTTATATAGGGGAAAAACCATCTTTGCTGGACTGGATGTCGTATTTCAGCAGCCGAACCATCTATCTGAAACTCTTATCACAGGTGATATGAGCGGAGCCTGAAATTCGTGAGAGGTGTGAGTTGCAGACAAGAGCAGCATATTACGTTTCGTGATCTTGGGTTAATTTTAAAGTGTAATAGTACTTGCAGTTGCAGGGTACCTGAGGTACCTTCCTCTGAACTGCTTGTTCAAATCAATTGTTTGAGAATCGATGTAGTGACCAAGAATGGAACATATATCTACTCAAAGGTAGGCAGGGCCGCAAGGGGGAATTGCTTTAATGTGGTCGTTGTATATTGCTGAGCCTCGAGCAGGGAATTTTCTGTGTTTCACATGACGAGCGCAGCAAATAAAATAGAGCAAGTACGTACGTCTCATGTAGTCATGACTCATGTTCTTGGTTTACAAACTCGCAACATGGAGCCCCAACACCGGGGTGGGCCGTGGGCGGACCGTGATTACGTTTTGCGGTGGGCGGAAGCGACGATTCCCGCCCAGTGACAGTGACGGCGGCGCGCGGTTCCCGGACACAACCGCCGCCCGCCATCAGCGATGTGGCGGCGCGAGCGACGAGCGCGGGGGACGTGCGGTGTTGGAGAAGCGGTGTGGAAACGCACCGGTCCTTTGATCTGCATCCGACGGTCCACGAAACGCACGTCGTGCTCGAACTGCAAGTCGTGGCGCGTCTCCCGCTCAACATCTGATGGAACCGCCGTTGCCGCCAGAGGGATCTGAATTTGCAAGCGAATTGCTCTCCTTGGTCTATAATAAATATCAGGCAAGGAGAGGAGTCAGACACACACAGACGATCGAGCAAACCCGCCAGGCTGCCGGCGCTCTACTGTCGTCAGGCTGCAGGAAATCACCCACCGATCATCATCCATCAAGCATGCACCACAGACCACTCGCGGGAGGAGGAGAAAGTTGACATTTCTAGGAAGATGGAAGGTACTACATCGTTTGGTTCGGGTGAGCAAGGTATGAACGTACGTAGAGTGTGATGTCAATGCGTATTTGTGATGAACTTGTGCCAGATCCACTTGGACTGCTCAATTTTTTACGCATTTCATAGTCTGATCTATGCCTTTAATTTTAAGCAGGCTCCACATTAGCAGTGGTAACTTGTAGACTTGTTGTCTTTTACTTCCAATTCTCACCGGCGTGCTAAGTCCCTGTGTATGGTGCGGAGGAGGGTTCGGGGGTTTTCTCGATCTGTGTAAGACGATCGTTCTCCTTAACAAATGCCCGGGGCCGTCATACCCCCCGCAGGTCGAGTTTTTTTTACTTCCAATTCTTAGCGTAGGAACGCTGAACATTGAGAGGGTCCAGATGCTTTGTGTCAAACTTGTCATTGTTATTCTTTATATTCTTATTTGAAATTAGAACTGATTGTTTATTGTCATAACCTTTGTGTTTTGGTTGTTCTCCCGAATTATTATATAGGTTAACTAAATTTATGCAAGTTTTGGACTGAAGTATGTATTTTTCTATGGCAGGTGGTAGCGTGAAGTATGTGATTCTGCATATGAATGGAAAGGTCATATGCCGGACCCAAGTTCGTGACCTTCCCATAACAGTGTGAGATTTTTCCTAACTAGTTATTTCATTTGAGTTATCTGTACAATGTTTGAGAGGTTTTAAGTTTTGCCATTGTCAATTTCAGGTTTTGCCGCATGCCACCCTTCAATGGGAAATGTCAGACTGCAGAGCAAGAAACGGGAGATGATTTAATTGTCGTTGGTGAGAAGAGAACTGGGGTAACGGATATAGCCCTGCTTCAAAGAGACCAAGGAGGAGTACTGCAAATTCTCGCAAGTGATGGAGAAAGAAATGGCACGGCACAACTCTCTCTCAGCTTCTTTTAGCTAGAATTTATTGTTACTTGACTCGCATATATCCTTATCGCTTATTAGACTTAGCGCCATTGTTCTTTGTTTCAGGTTTTTTTTTGAGGCTGATGCTCGAGGCTTCTGACATGCACCATTGGAGGAGCGCTGTAGCAGTGTGATCCAATCGCTTGTGTAGTCATCAACCTAACAGTTTCTTATGTGAACATAGTCGATCACTAGTCCATCTGTCAGATGCGGTTCGCAAAGTATTGCAGTTTCTTATTGTAACTAGTATGTGAACCCACAAAATGTTGGAGACAAGGCAAGCTATTTTGATGTGCAGTGTTGCTACACTGCTCTGTTCTGGTAATATAATGGAAACTTTCAACCTGAAACTACCGTTGCAATGCCTATTGCTGGTTATGCAGCGACGAGTTGACGACGTCACATGGCGTGCGAGGCTGCAGGCCTTATTTTGGTACGGTACGTTGCTTGGCATATACTACAACCGGAACCGTGGCAATACCTTTGCTGCGTAGTATAATTTTCGCTGTTGCGCATGACGAGCACATCAAATGCGCCTGTTGTTCCTGGTGCGCAACTCCCAACAAACAAAGATCCACCACCGCGTATATATAATTCTACTTACAATCTTAATTTCAGACGCCCCGGAAGTCTAGACTCCCTACTGCTCGACGAACTGCTTGCCTTCGAACGTCTGCGCGAACATCCAGTCCGCCGGCGCGACGCTGTACGCCGTGACCGACCGTCCGCCCCTCCCGCCGGTGACCTCGAACGATAGCGGCTGCCCGCGGAGGTCGGCGTCGCACTGCCAGTTCTGGCCCCAGTTCCGGCCCATCGGGATCCACCCGGTCCGCGACCCCTTCACCTTCACGGCGGCCACCTCGCCGTCGGCGGCGACGTTGGTGATCAGCACCTGCAGGAAGTGGGCGCTGCCGGTGATCGTGAAGCGCATGCCGCCCGCCCTGTCACAGCTCACCCTGCATCACCATTCATCAGTAAGGTCAGTTGCATTTTAGTATTCAGAAAGAAATGCTCTGTTCGTTCATGGTGCTGATCATTTTCATATTCGGATATACGTAAAGGATTCTTGGTGCATACTCTTGCATGATTGCATCAGTTGGAACATACTCATGACACTTGTCTGAAAACACGGAAGTGCTCATAATTGACTACACAAGTCAGTTTCAAAGAGAGCACTGATAAAAGCTGCTCTTTCGCTCTATGCTTTTGAAAGCCTGATGGTTCCTATCCATTACCAGCAACCAAGGTGGCCCAAGACATGCATATCCCCTAGTATTCTTCTACGATCCACTTCTAATCATCCAACATCATTCTGGGCTTTCGCAAAAGCAGTACAGCCGCAGGCTAAAAAAATGCACCGAGTGCAGAGCTCAAGAATGATAGCGTGCCATGCGCCATGGCTTTGTATATTCAGGCTCAAGCTACTTGGGAGTATGATTTGTCAAAGACAGACTAATGTGCAGCGAGCAGAGTTCAATGCTTCCTCGTAATTCGTTTGTCCTCTCCAAATTAAGGCAAAGATGCACATTTCGTTTTTAAAAATTGAACCTTGAAAACAGGAAGAAACAGCGAGCAGTTCGAGATCAGGCATGTCACTGATAATCTGATAAAACTATGGTACCTTCGGAACTGCACCGGCACGATGTCGGCCTTGGCCTTGGCGACCCGGAGGAAGGCGGCCTCGGACAGTTCGAGGTGCTCCCGGGGGAAGTTGCACCAGCCGCCGGCCTCGTCGGTGGCGCCCATGTTCGCCGGGCAGTAGTCCGTCGCGGTGACCACCACCGTGGGGCTGCCCCGGAGGCACCACCGGATGTGGTTGACGCACCGGAGCTCGTAGCAGCCGCCGCAGGCGCTGCCGCGGCCGAACAGCGCGGCGCTCAGCCCCGCCGTGTAGCGCCCGTACCTGAAGATGTCCAGGTCGCCGTACCCGCACGCGCCACCACCTGCATGGCATCGAACAGAATGATCAGCATTTGGCAAACTGAAGCAAAGATGAGTGTCCCTGAATCCAGAATTTCAGGCCTTCTTTTTTACTGAGAACTGAACACTGAATTCTTGTGAAATACTACTAGCTACATTCTGGGCATCAAATTCCATCATTTCAGGAGCTACTACAGTCCAGCTGCAATGAATTGCTCTGCCAAAATGTTGTTCCCACAGCCATGTTTCATGGAGCAATTACTGTACGAGTACTCTCCATGACTTGAAGATAAACAGTGCTGACAGCCAACCAGAAACACTCACGCTATTGTACTAGCAGTACTGGCTTGCCTCTCATAACAACAATTCGTCAAAGCATTCATTCAATTCAATGTGCATCAACTACAGCTTTCACAAAAGGAAAGACAGTGCAACTTAAAGCGCATTTAGCATTGAAAATGTACTGCATAACTCCTTTTCTTTTGGCTGTCGAGCAGGACAGCATTAGTGCACTAAAATATATAAACCCTCCTAAAACAATTAGTTTTTCTGCAGCACCCTTTCGCAAATCAAGATAGTGCTCCTATCATCTGGAGTATAGTGCTCAACATGGTTGGACAGTTGGAATGTTGAGTCACAAGAATCACTGAATCTATCTGAAGGAAGGTAAGGGAAGAACTTCCATTCCTGAATCTTCCCTTCTGCCTCACTCTCAGCGGCACTTCCCTGAAAACTAGCAGGAATCTCTACAATGCTACACTGAAAATACGTTCTTGCTCACTGATTCATGCTTCTTGCAAACAACATTCATCTCCCCCATTTTTTTAAGGAAAAAAAATTGCATGCACCATTCATCCACTGAAAATGCAGAGATGAGGAACCGACTTTGAGTGGCACTGCCGATGTTCCTGATGCTACCGATGGCAAGGCTGAAACGCGGACACACGTACCGTCATTGAGCGGGTGCGGCTGGAACTCCTTGATGTAGGTGGCCGTGCCCAGCCTCCAGTCCTCGTATCCGCCATTGCCGAGCCTGATGCCGCTGCTCAAGCCGACTCCATAGAGCAGCAGCAGCAGCAGCAGCAAAGAGCAGGGCAGCGAGCTCACCATGCCGCCTGCCTGCCTGTTTCTCTCTGATGATTGATGGATGTCTCCTCAAGTCAAGAGTCAAGAGGGAAGAAGATGAGTGATGGTGCGAACTGATGCAACTGAGGTGAATGAAGTGTGCAGAGAGCTTGGGTTCGCGTATGGTGTGTGAGACTGGAACGGGGGGGGGGGGGGGGGGGGGAGTCAAAGATGACAGAGGCAGAGCGGCACAGGGTGTGGGGTGGTGTGGAAGGGGAGGCTGCTTTTGCCCGCTTCCTTTCTGCGCTCACTTTATTGGGATTTGCAGGGATGCCAGGAGCTAGCGGTCGCGGGGAGGCTGCTCTTTTGAGGGCCTGCTACTGGGAGAAGAAGACAGAGGAGGGAATGTCTTTTGCTCTGGCACCCCTCACAATCACGGCATTTCGCAAGGCAGTGCAGCTCATCATGCATGTCTGATCTGACCACCAAAATCGTATCCGACCACCAAAATCGCGGCTGATTGCGTGATGTCATTTGCGCATTTCAGCTCTCTTTTTTTTTTCCTACTGCAATCTGAACTTGCATTTTTATCTCGAGTTGATTCGATAGCTCAGCGTGCTAGTATTGCATTGAGGAGGAGAAGGCTGGTGGTGGTAGCTGCGTGATGAAGACTTTATTAGGTGTGTCCTTTGACCTCGAGTGATTTTTGCTCCCATCTCATGGTTGCCAGCGTCGTCCTCTGCCTACGGACTGGGCTCTTAAAATGGGGCTCGGGAGGACTAGGAGGGAGGGGACGTGCGTGGCAGCAGCGGCTGCGGGCTGCGGCGAGATACGCTCTGATCCAACGCGATCCTCGCCTGAGGTGAGGATAGATAGCAGCAGGTCGTGGTACCTCCCTACTCTGCGTCATGGCGAAGGACTGCACTCATTAGCCGTACCGATCAGTATATCTAGCCACGGTGACGTGCGAGCCATTTCGGTCCCTTAGTTGCGGCGGCACAGCACGCGACGAGCGACGTACTCCAGTATCGTAAACAGTTGGTTTCCGCCTGCGCCGTCGGCATGGCGCTAGACGAGCGGCGCGCGGGAAGCCGGGAAGGCGCCCGTTTCACGTGTGCGACCGCAAGCCGGCGCCCGTTTCACGTGTGCGCCCGCACCTTGCGGTCGCGGCCACGCCTCGACCGCAAGGCGGCGGCTTTGTCATTTCGGCTGATCGGGAAGGGACGTTTCATCCATGGCTGCCTCTCTGCCTTGTCATTTCGGCTGCTCGGAACTGTTACGATGCAACATGTTCCTTTGCTTGAACCTTCAAACAGTCATGAAAAATTCTGGAAATTTGATAGGCCGAATTTTATTCTCAAACAATGAACTGTGCGATGACGAAAAAGAGAAACTTTCACGGAAATAGAAATTTTTCTCTCTTTTTATTCTCGTACTACTTGAGGTAAAATTCTCTCTCATGCATCTCAAAAAAAAAAATCTCTCTCATGGACCCAAGTTCGTGGAATTGCTGGCCCGATGAAGCCGGGCCTCTTGGCCCATGCCGAGACAGATGGGCTTCATGCCATGTCCCAGACGCTCGCCTCCGCCCTGGATGATCTTTGTTCGTCGTCGATGGCCTCGCCTTGGAGGGGCGGCGCGGTCGGCGGCCCTTGGCCGCGCCTGCCAATGGCATGTTCCACGGATTCCGTTTCGGCGCGGTGCCGGCCGCCGCGCCCACCCTCTGCTTTCCGCGGCACGCTTCGGCCGGTGGCCGGGCAGTCTCAAAAAGTTGGGGGTTACCGAATCGACAGTTTCACCAACTCTCAGAAAATCCGAGAGCCTAGTTTTGCTCCTCAAAGGTAAAAGATTCTCAACTTTTTTTTTGTTCTTTTTGTCTTTTGCCGGAGACTTGGATGTTGGAAGTCAACTCCCCTGCGCGTACGTTTGCGCCTTTGCACTTAAGATTCTCTCACTTTGTCTATTGGATTGACCGAGTTCGCTTTCTAAACTTGTGACAACTGGTTTGCACGTCTGAATGAAATGTGTACGCTGCACTTTTGCTCCTTTTATTTGGAAGCTGATGTCTAAGTCTGCTGCGCCTCCCATTTGCGACTTCGCCTACTCTCATTTAGCCCCGCTTCTCCTTTCACGGAAACGAAGACAGTTCGTCAAGAGGATAAGTTTGGAGGTCTCACTCTACCAATCAGGCAACCAGGTAGAGAACGTTCCACTTGTTGCAGTGCTATTTTCACCCCGCACTTCCCCAAACCTAGCTTCAAGTCAATGTTCATTGCATCCAAGATATGAGATATGATTGAAAGGAAAGTGCAAAACTGTTTGCAAGCTGTCGATCTTGGTTCGTAGATAGGTCAACTGTACTTGCATCCCTTAAATGTAATAGCATCTTAGATGCTTTCTTCTCTTTCTTCTGCAAATCTTTCAGTACGACGGATTTCTTTTGGAATGCCAAAGTGATGCTCAATTTGTCATTCTTTTGTAACTCTTTCAAAGTTTTAAAGGTGCATTTTCAATAGATATTTGAATTGGTCAACAATTGAGAGATCAGGAATCTTGATGTTTAGAAATTTTTTAGTTATCTTGCATTAGCCCTAACCATAGAATGTCAAAGCTTCAACAGCTCGTGTGCTGAGGTAGCAGTTTGTTTACATCTTTACCTGAATTCATGTTCAAGAGAACTTGGGTGGTGTAGGGGTACAGCTAGACACAAACCAACTGAACCACGTTTTACTAATTTGGTCAACAATGGCAAGACAACCATCTTATATCAATCATATGAAAGAATGCATAACATCAAACGTTGATGGTTTCAACAAAAAAGCAATCTATATTTATATCTTTCTCTCAGATAGAGACGGAATAACAAATTTGATGGCATACTCAGTAGTCAGTACAACTGTATAGGTAGCTTGAAAACCTGATATCTATCACCCAATGAAAATTTTAGCCCTTATGCTCCGTCTATATTCCACCTTACATTGTACACGTATCATGCTCCAATTTATATTTGCTCATTCTTTGCAAACAAATTTCTTATGTGTTGTCTTGTTCACTTTTTTTTTACTCTTCCAAATACAGGAATATTCTTGATTGAATGGCTGCCGTATCAACAACTGCAGCTGTTGGATGGGTTGTTTCGCCTATTATTAGAAGGATGCTTTCTCTGGTTCAGTCCTATATATCAAGTCAGTACAACTGGAAGTCTGAAATGGTGTCTGACCTAAAAAATTTGGAGGCTACTTTAATGGAGATACTCCTCGTGGTTGACGAAGCTGAAAAGCGACATGTAAAGGACAGGAATCAGGTAGTATTGTTGCGCCAAATGAAGAAGCAGTTTGTGATGCCGAAGACATGTTAGATAAGTTTGACTATAAACTTCTAAGAGAAAAAATTGAGCACCAAGGCATGACTAGGAGCATAATGGCCTCATCACTTTCTCTTGGAAAGCGTTTGATTGGCCTTGACAAGTTTAGATCAGGATTGCATAAGACAATCCAAAGCATGGTCAGAGTTAGAGCCTCTGCAGAGATGTTTGCAAGAGTTATGGCAGTTGAGAGCACTAACTTTATTCAGCCTCCTGATTGTGTCCAAACAAGAACCACTGGATCTTTTCCGCTTGGAGAACGATGTTTAGGGCGAAAGGAGGAGGTTGATGAACTAGTCAGTTGGTTGCTGAATGAAGGCAATGTAACTTTGCCAGGTAATGAAGGACCGATCATTCCTGAGTTGCATTCTATTGTTGGTATCGGAGGCATTGGCAAGACCACAATAGCTCAACACATCTATAATGATAAAAGAATTGCAGACACTTTTGATATGAGGATGTGGATTTGTGTTTCACATAAGTTTGACAAGATTAATCTAATAGGGAGATTATCTCACACACAGCTGGTGGTAAGAACATTGAATTGACCAATTTTAATTTCAGTATGCTTCAGGAACAACTTAAAAGGATAATTTCTGACAAGAAATTTCTTTTAGTGTTGGATGATGTGTGGTATGATGAGAAATTTGGGGAGCACATTAACAAAGAGAGGTGGAGGGAATTGATGGCTCCCATGGGATATGCTCTAGCAGGAAGTAAGATACTAATAACAACCAGGATGGAATTAGTAGCAAAAATGCTAGAGTCCAGAAGTTCATTTTTCTTACATGGCCTTGGACAGGATGCTAGCTGGGAGCTCTTCAGACATTGCCACCACTATATTATTCCTTCATACCTGAACAGCATTGGAATGAAAATTGTTGGGAGACTTAATGGTTTACCTCTAGCTATAAAGGTCATAGGAATGCATTTAAATGGCAAGAACAAGTGGCGGAATGGAATGAAGTTCTTGACAATAATATCCTCGATCCAAATGACATATTAACGATATTGCGCTTAAGCTACGAAGGTTTACCGGTGCACCTCCAGCGCTGCTTTGCTTATTGCAGTTTATTCCCCAAAGGTTATCATATTGATCCCACAAAATTGATACATATGTGGATAGCTCAGGGTTTTATTGATACTGAAGGAAGCACAACCAAGTCTTTGGAAGATTCTGGTAGAAGATACTTTGATGATTTGCTAGCTAGATCATTTTTCCAGATGCTTAGACGCGGCAGCCAAACATTCTATATTATGCATGATGTAATGAGTGACCTGGCACTTCATGTTTCTCAGGGTGAATGCCTCAGGGTCGAGTGCGATTCTATGGAGACAATGCCTCCATATACTCGGCATTTGTCTGTTTATAGTGAAAATCTGGAAAATCTTGTGAATTATGATTTGGCTACATTGCGCTCGTTGTTAGTTCTAAGCAAATCTTGGTTTTGCTCCAAAGTCTGCGTGGATCATGCTATACTTGATAAGCTAAGGAGTGTTCGGGTGCTGGACATAAGTGGTTGTTGTTTCGAAAGATTACCTGATTCTGTTAATCGGCTAACTCACCTGCGCTACCTAGGAATGCGGCGGACTTATCATCCGCTGCCAAGAAAGATGTTCATGTATCATTTGCAGGCATTGTTTGTCCAGTATCATTCATGTTATTCCCCGAGGGAACATAATTGTCACGAAATGCGAAATGTAAAGAGTGTCGGAGGCCGTTTCCATCTTCCAGAAAGCATCAATGATCTTATTAATTTGGTGCATGTTGATGTAGAGAAGGCATATGTACTTATGTTATCTGGGTCACAAAAGCTTCCAAATGTTGAGTGTGCTGGAGAATTCCATGTTGACAAGGAGGAAGGAAGTCTAGCAGGCCTGAAGGACCTCAACAAACTCCGAGGACAGCTCACCATTATGTCTCTGGACCAAGTGAAAAACAGGGAGGAAGCTTCTAAGGCTAATCTACACCGGAAGGAGTACATAACCAAGCTGGACCTACAGTGGAATTCATGCCAGTGTGGTTCCAGGCAGGATTTTGAGATGATTGATTTCTGGAGACCATGCAAGTGTGCTAGTTCGAAGCTGGATTTTAAGGTGCTTGATATCCTAAACCACATCCTGATCTTGAGGAACTAACTATTAGTGGGTACTCTGGTCGTATGTCTCCTTCTTGGCTGGAATTTGGTTGGCTAAGCAGAGTGCAATTTATTTGCCTACGTGATTGTAACCGTTGGACGGTACTCCCACCTTTAGGTGATCTACCGTCCCTCAAAACTCTCGAAGTACGGAGAATGTCAGGGCTTGAAACACTTGGTCAAGAGTTCTTTGGCTGTGCTGGATTTCCCTCTTTGGAGAGATTGCTACTGGAACGCTTACCAAAGTTGGAATGGTGTCTTGTTGATAATGGTCAAGTGTTTCATAATCTCAGACACCTTTCAGTCGCTGGCTGTCCAAAGTTAAGAGCATATCCAACCTATCCTCGTACACTTGAACATATTGCTGTGCTGGACCAGGAAAACATTCAAATTAAGGCTTATATTGACAGTGTTAACTTATCCAGATCATTTTGCTGCCTGGTATCCAGCTTTTTCCATGTCTTGCATGCTCATCACCTAGAGTTCATTGAAAATTTGGAGATCTTTGTCAACTCAGTAGTAAGCATGCCCAATACAATGTTCAACAATATGAATACCTCAAAAAGTTTAAAATTTATGGTATAGATCATGCCAATACATGCTCAGTAATCGCTACATTTTGGGATGGTAATGGGTTTACTATTCTTCCTTCAACACTAGGATGCCTTTTGTTACAACGGTGCTACCTGCAGCCATCCTCTTTGTCCAAGTTTCTGAATAATCTCCCCATCACTTGATACTTTGCACCTGATAGAATGTTATACAGTTGAAGTGCCATGTCTACCAGTAAGTCTGCACCAACTTAGAATGCTGAAACAATTGCACGTCTATGCATGTGACTGGATCACATATTTTGAGGGATCAGAAGCATTAGTTTCCCTGGAAGAAATGAAGATAGCTCAATGTTATGATTTGGAATATGTACCAGCTATCAGTGACATGCCATCCCTTCAGATATTGCACTTGAGAAGGTGCCCTCAAGTGATGCGTTTAACAATGTCTGGCCACCAGGCAGCATTGAAGGAACTGGTCATAGAATCTTGTGATGCACTGTTAACACTGCGAGAGTTGCGCGGCCTTGTCTCCTTACTAAGCTGAATGTTACAGACTGCTCTGACTTGGTATTTCTGCCTGAGATGGATTACTTCTATTCACTTAGGCTTCTGTTCGTTGATCGTTGCCCTCATCTGAGGGTATTGCCAAGGAGGGTCTTCCTGTATCTCTTGAAGCTTTCTTCTTGCATAGATGCGACTCGGCACTGCAGGATCAATTTCAGCGGAAGAACGGTCCTGACTGGAACAAGGTTGCTGCTCTTACAGGCTGCGTGAGCTATACCAACGAAACTTCTCGACAATGGCGTAAGATCTCATTCTGTTTATACTATTTCTAATTCTGTATCTCCATTGTTTCCCTGTGTAGAATTGCTAGTTTTCTGATGAGCAAACTGTTCTTAAAATTATGGATCACATAAATCTTCAAGAGTAGCACTATATTTACGACCAGCGAATCTGGCGTATTGACCAGGTCACAGCCAACACGCCAGTGCACGAGTCCAAACTCCAAAGGCACGCACTGTGTCTTGGTCGCATGTCGGTTTACCGCTGCCGGTTGGACTCGAGGCAATTCCTCGTGCGTCATACCCCATCCACACGGGAAACTTATGGTTGCTTACGGCATGGATCTCATCTTTTTCACTGATGTGTTACTTCAGATAAAGAATGGGAAATCTGGAGCAAAACGTGAGATGGCAAGTTGGCAACCATTCCAAACCCACGTTTTAGAACCAGGTGGGCCTACCAGCAGTATATTTTGCTGAGATTTCCATAGATTGTGCAATGCCATGCTATGGCTTGATATGATATGTTTTGGTGTATTTTTGAGTGGTCTTCTTTTAATGTGTTGCTGATGTACCACTTTGATTCGTTTATTAACAAGTGGCACATTCCATTGCTGTCAGTAAATATCCTTCAAGGATGAGTTCATGAGCGGAAACACGGAAAGCATTATAGATGACTGTGTTTTAGTTACCTATGCAAGCTTATAGAAGTTGCATTTTTGAAAATCCAATAATTGTTTTGCTCATAAAGCAGTAGAGAGCCTCCCCTGCCGGATGCATTTTTGAAATCAATGGTTCTTGAAAAGCAAAGACTAACCGATAAAGAAATTATTTAACCCCTTAACTTTTAACAGCTTATTCCACAAGTTCGAAGTCAGAAGTGTAAAGTGTCCATCTAACTATAGGAGCATTTGTTTGTTCTGTTTGCGCCTCTCACTTTCTGTACCTATTGTGTTGCATTGCAGACTCGTAGAATTTCCAGCCAAAGCTTCCCCCCATCCATGATGACTAAGGGTCCGAGATGTATCAGACTGTCCATTACATCTGGAAGAGCTGCGGCTGTGCTGCTCGAAAATCTGTGTGGCTGGTGCCCGAGTCCAGGATAGGACTATGGATGATGCCTGAAATGGAAGGGTGTTCATTCAATGGAAGTGAGGGTTTGTACACTGTGGCAGCAGCGGAGGATCGGAATGCCAAAGATGCAAAAGATAGATACCATAAAGGAGTATTCTCCCTAAATTGCTCTTTATCTGTCACAATTGACTATTATGGCATTTGGAGCGTTGCTCGTATTTGATAACGGCTCACTGTGCAGCAATGATGGACCGTGCCAACGAGTTGACATTGGATTGCCGGGGCGCCAAGAACCTAGCTAGGTTGCAACTAGAGCGCTTAGCGCATAGTTCAATTATCCTGCAGCTAGTACTGGTCGACGACCTTCTCTCTTAGATTCAACTACCAATTCTGTAATCGGTTTCTGTAAAAACTATTTCTTCTTCTTAATAGAAAGATACGCAGCTCTCCTGCGTATTCTTGAAATGCAAAAGAAAAAAAATGGAAAGGGTGTGGCAAGAGACGAAATCCCCAATCGTCTTGGGAGGAAGCGGAAACATCAGACGACCCGCCTGTTTCGCCAGTGCACGCAAGATGATCACTTGTTAATAAGCAGTGACGAAATGCAAGCAGTGAAACTTGTTAATAATCTTTTATTAGTGATCCGAATCAATCTGATTGCAAACCTGGACAATACTGCACACTGTTTTTTTTTTAAAAAAAAAGAGGAACTGCAACTTTTATACATGTATATAAGTTCCAGGCGTTGGCAAAGCAACATGTAAACGTTGCATTTAGCTGTTGATGATGTCTCGAGTCCTTGCACATGTCCCTGTGGTTGCCTTCTCTTTATCAGTAGTCAGTACCCGAGATCAACCATTTTCCGGTGGTGGATCTGCCTCGTCGGTGAGATGCGGCTGTGGCTTTCAACGGCGAGGGGGCAGACCAGAAGATTTCGCGTTTTTGGTTCTAAATCTGTGGATCTCAAAATTCGTGGCGCGCTTCTCTCCTTCTATATGCGTGAGTTGCTTCGAGAATTTTACAGCTCCGAGTCGTCGTCAAACGCGGATCTCTCAAGCGTTGTTGGAGTGCGTACTGTGCGCAGAGATAGGAGGACGCCGACCCTGTACAGTACAGATGAACCAGCCCGACCGGCGTTGCGGGTCGCGTCCTCAACAATGACGAGTGCACGGCACGCCCGCGCTCGCCGGCCGCTTGCGTGACCAGCTGTGAAACATTGCCATCAGTCCCATCACCAACTTGAACCGTCGTCAACCCCGCAACGCCGCCAGGCCAAGCTCTCGCGCGCGATGCCGCTTAATTTACGCCGGGCACGAAACATCGATCCTGGACGCGAAGCATTCGCCCTCCGGTGACACGGCCGTGGCAACCAGCTGCTTCTGCTCCGGCAACGCCTACTGAGCAGGCTCACAGCAACAGCCAACACGACCGTCACCTTCGAGTCGACGACAAGGGCCGCCTCCCTCATCTATCTACGCCCTCCACAACGGCGACCAGGAGCTCCCCTTTCCACTTCAAGAACAACAAGAGGCCGTCCGGGCTCCATCGATCCTCATGATTAGCTCTCTCTCCTCTCGCGCGCACACTCACTGGCTCAAAGCCACTGGAGTGGTGGTAGTGGTTGACGCGCGCACACACAGTAACAACACAAGGCTTTGCGACGCTAGCTGCCCACTAACAAGCTACTACTGAAATCTGAATGACAAACTCTTGACACATGCAAAGACTCAAACTCACACTAGCCAAGATTAACGCTGACACTTAATTTCTGCGTCGAGACCAACCACCGGCCTCCGGTGCTAGTGCCCGAGCGGTACTCTCTAAAACAAACAACTACAACCCGACGCGCAGAGCTGCTGCGGCGGCCAAAAAAAAAAAAACACCATTGGTATTTGTCCTAGCTCAAGCACCCAGCACTCTTTGGACGATCAACCCAAAATTATCCAGCTAACCTTTTTTTTCTTTTTTGCGAGGGAACTATCCAGCTAACCTTAGCCCGTGATACCAACATTCCTCACAAATGCAAATTGTGATACCCGTAGTAGCTAGGCAAAATCCTAACTTGAATAGCATTACTGCATAGTCTATATATTCCGTTACAATACCACCACCAACAAACTGCGCAGATTATGCCAAGATCCAAACATCCAGGGTCCATCCTTGGCTAGGATCCTCGGATTGTCAAGGTAAACAAGTACATCTATTCCATTACAACATTATGGATCGAACTGCCTGAATATAACGGCACATCCATCCAACAATGAAATATATATGTAAGCAGGATCAAAATTAAAATATCCAACATCAAGAGATAAAGCATAAATGGAACAAGATAAATTATAGCTCACAAACACACTACAGGAACATGAATTGTAACAACATAACAAAAGATAACATCAAAGGAGTTCTCTAAAAAAAAAAAAAAGATAACATCAAAGGGAACTTCCCAAAACCTAGATTTGGGATCAAAGCATAGGTTTATTTATTCAAGGAACCATACATCAAAGCTTCACTTCGGGATCCAGAGGCTTGCAGCGGTATCAGAAGAGTCAACACCAAGCGAAGGAGGAACTTGGTCATAAGAAGCATTGGCATTGTTACGAGCTTTTTTTGCCTGTTTGTTTTTCATATCCTCCTCCTTCAAGCTCCTCCTAAGCTCTGCAATTTCCTTCTTGTGTGCATTCTGGTGCCCACCACGAGCTTGAGGACTTTTAAGGTCCTAGTGCAAAATGAACATTTGTAGAGTGGTGCTTCATCATGCTTTTGTGGATGCATACTAAACTTGTTAGCCCCTACCACAGCACCAGGAGAGGCTAAGGCGTAGCGCCACGCATCTCCACAGTGTGAACTTGCGCTGCCGGCCATGGATTGTGATGATAGAGATAATAGTAAGCTAGAAAACGGAACCGCTCGCACTATATAGGCAAATAGAAGGGCCTAAAATAGGATGCAATTTAATTTTGTACAATAAAAGTTTGTAAACTTTTGGAGACTATGCTAATGTCTGTTGCTCAAAACAATACCGTGAATTATGTAGTAATTCATACCATTTATGAAGTTCCAAATTGTACGTCATGATCGATAGAACATGCAATCAATCAACAATCAGTGCTATCTTATGGTTGCATTGCATTTCCATACAATAAAGCACTAGCAAGCTACCTAAATCAAATATACTTCTAGAAGGACTAGAAAGTAATCCCTTTTAAATTAAAGAACTAATAATATAAATAAAAA
>JAAXCT010003815.1:0-24058 GCA_012490785.1 Eragrostis nindensis
ATGAAGGCGTTTCATCCCCCCCACACTGAAACTCGTCATTTCTTAGGCAATTAAGTACCCATTGTATGTTCTGCAAACATGCGCCTTTGCATGCTCAGGGTTTTGGGACTGATGGCTAATTCCACTAACTTGCACCTGTTGCGAAATACTCCTTCTATTTTTAAATTATTTGTCTTATTCAAAATATCAGCTCAAATATACAAATAATAAGTTATGTTTCAACTTTCCTTAGTGATAAAACAAATCATAATAAAATATATGATAACTTTAGTTTTTTTAATAAGACATAATAAAAAGGTAAACGGCGACAACAATTTAAAGTGCAGAGTAGCAACACTAAAGATCGGCAGAGTCCTTCCACTAGCACCAGCAGAGGAAGAAGAATTGATCCACATACCAGTGAATTGCTATGGCGCCTCGAGCGAGGATCGGTGGACATGATATCAAAATACTACTCTTTCCGGTTTTTAATATATGACACCGTTGACTTTCTTCATTTTATCTACAAATATTTATGCAAATAGCTAAATGTATAATTTAATCTTAATTAAGTTATTTTGATGATAAAGCCAATTATATTCATGTTAGAAACCTAACTGATTAAATATATATTGTTGCACAAAGTTTAACGAAAATGTCAACGACATCATATATTTAAAACTGGAGAAAGTAGTTTTATCATTTATGTCTAGCTACCACATATAAGATATTAGTACCTCAATAATTATTTTCATTATTGCTTAGAAAAATATCTTTGATATTCCTAAGTTAGCATATATATAAAGATGAGCAACAATATATTATGGCGTCAGATATTTTGACATCTTTTGGCTATAGGTACACGTGCTATACATACACTAGCTGCTTAGGATTAACAATGAAAAAAAATCTTGCTACAGGTACACGTGCGTGACTTGTAAAATGTGACAGAGGGAGAATGCCTAACAACGAGGATATATCAGCTATAACAGGTACTCCTGCCCAAGGTTCACAAAACCGTACTTTTCTCGGTTTTTGATCTCGAAAAACCGGTCCGGTAAACCAGAAAAACCGGACGGTTTTCAATTTTGCTACAGTAACTAGGTTCGGTTTTGTTGGAAAACCGGCCGGTTTTACTAACCGGACCGGACCTGTTTTCCCGGTTTCGCGAAAACCGGCCGGTTTTCAACGGTTTTGAGAACCTTGCTCCTGCCCTAGGTGTGGGCACGAGGATTAAGAAGTGAAAAAGGTGAGTGCATAGAAAAGAAGGAAGAGAAAGATAAAGATAGTTATATATTGAAAAAAGAGAAGGTGTCTCGAGAAGTGAGGATGCAAGTATTTTGAGAAAACTTGAGAATGCTCGAATGCCAAGTATTTTGAGATGAAGGGAATATTAACATAGAACTTATAATTTATGACTAGGTGCTAAATATAAGCTATAGTATAAATCTATCTCAATCATGAATGTTTGTTGCTTAGAAAAAATATTTTTTATATTCTGATATTAGCATATAAAGATAGTGCAACAATATAAAAATTGCATCATTATCCAGATAGCTACATCTTTGGCTAGAAACATGCATTGTTGTTGTATAAACTAGTCAAAGAAAAAAAATACTAGAGTCACTATGATACACAACCTCTATTTTTTATTTGATGTCATCCGGACAGCAGCAGTGCAAATTTGACTTGTAATTTCTATCGGAACGTCAAGATTTAAAATCAGTGGTAGTAAAGGCCATATCTCCTGTTTGTTCCAACCAACAACTCTCTCTCTCTCTCTCTACTATAGATGCATACTCATGCAGACTGTACTACTGGGAACCTACAGCTTCAGTTTAGTGTCACGAAGATAGGTCAGATGTCACCAGCTTCAACTCGCATTGACGAAAAAGTGGGAGATGATAGTTAGAGCGGCCCCAACGGGAGCCTAAGAGGCAGCATATATTGATTTTTATGACAAACAGTAAGGAGAGGAGAGGGTGTTTTTAGTTAATTCTTAGCATAGATGAGACACTGTCACGTTTTCCTTACACAGATTCTCTATAAGAGTTAGCAAGCCGGCTCTACCATTGGACATGCTCTTATAAGCAGGCGTCTTTTCCCTGCAGGGTGTTCCGGGCGTAGATGCTGATTGCGGAGCACCACGCGGTGTTTCCGTGGTCGTCCATGTTGTGGATGTCGAGGAAGATGAATGCGACATTTATTGTGGCCGCGACATAGGCAGGAAACGGCAAAAAAGGTTAGTGGAGTTTTAGAACGAAAGTAAGAAGCAGAATGCTCATGTTATTAAGGATCATTAAGAAGTGTTTCGGCGTATTAGGGGGCCCAGGCCCCCATCTGTCCACGCTTTTGCCATTGTAGAAGAAAATTATGCCTTATTTTCCTTCAAAATGATTCTTAGATCGGTGGGAACTTTCCAGATCCAGATTGTTGGACCCCTGCAAAACATAAGATGTCTTGCTTTCCATGATGCAAAAATGAATGCATCCGACAATGGTGATTGTATGATTGATTATCCTTACACCCTTCGTTTCTTATGTCATAAACCAAACTGTAAGTGACAATCATATATGTATTTGCGAAAAGGTATGTATAAATAAAGAGAAATATATAAAGTTTAATCAAACATGTATAAGATTATAGTCCGATTATAACCATCCACATGCCATATTATCATAATCTAATAAGCTACTCTCACCTAGCTTATAGATTATAAGTTGAATTATATAATCTGAGTGAGAAATAAACAAAGCCTAAATGTCTTAGCGTCGATCTTTGTCTTGTTTTTATTGTCTCGCTGTATGCATGTCTTGCGTGTCAATCTCCGCGCCTCTGTCCTCTACTGTGTCCCTAGGATGGCCACTAGATCTTCTCCTCCCATCAGGCCGTAGTCCACCCACGAGGCTACGAGATGCATTCGCCAACATCGTAGTCCGCCAACATAGCACTACTTCCCGTAAACCAAGTGCCGACAGGCCGGACTTGATTCGTTATACTGACATCTAGCTATCAGCCCGCATCGATGTGCGTTGAGCCTAATCTCTACTACTTAATAAGTCTAAGCAATGTGACATGTCTGCCTATACTTAATAAGTCTAAGCCTTGGCCCCCTTTGTCTGCGATTTTGATTCTAAGAATTCAGCTTTTGGATTGTGATTTTCAGAATCCAGATTCTAAGAATCAGAAGCTGGAGCTGTTTGTTTCCTTGGATTGTGACTCCCTGGATTCTTGCCTTAGGAAGAAAAAAGTCTGAAATGCCCTCAATTGCATTGCACATCATGTTTGCTTAATTAAACACACATTTTCCTAACGCAGTCCCTTTGGAGCAATTAAAAGATACGAAAAATTTAGAATAATTAGGAGTACATAATGTTGGTACAAACTTAACATTGGTCCGTATAAATATCCTCTTAGAAAATAACTACTCACTCCTAGCAACATGGGTGGCAACATGGGTAATTTCCGTAAACTTTGATGGGCACTTCAGTCTTTTTGCGAAGCAAAATCTGGAGAAGCTGGTCTTGGCTAGATTCTCAGATTGTGGAATCTCTGCCCCTTTGTTTCTGATTGTGATTCTAGAAGCTAGAATCCACAAGAATCACAAACAAAGGGGCCTAAGCAATGTGACATGTCTGCCTATTTCGCTTTGCCGGGGTCGTCAGACGCAAATTTCGTTTTTGGCGTGCCAGCGCGCATCGCCATCGATCCGAATCCCACGCGCACACATCCGTTTCGGTTATTTTTTCCATCCATATCGTGCCATTTTATTCTCCGTCGCACCTCGCAAAATTTCCTCTCGACGCTCCCACCGACCCGTCGATCTCATCGCCCTGCGAATCATTGCTTATCCTGTCAGCCAGTTGTGTTGTTCGTCTGCCGCAAGTCCACCGTCCACGACCTTTGATCGCCCCCTCGATCGTCGTCGCTCGGATGATCTCGACGTGAAGTAGGAACCGCTCCGCCTCCTTGGCTTTTCTCACAAAAACAACACCCGCTGGGTCTCAGCGGCAGACGACGGCGACGCAGACATATATTTGGTCGTGCATGGCGCAGCGCTAATGTGGCTCGGGGAGTGCAACTAGGGCTAAAGATGGTACATGCAAGATTTCGCTGGTCGGTCAAACAAGTTGAGGCCGTCACCACGCACTTGATGTTGGGCTTGAACACGACCGCATGCGCGAGACAAGAGTGACCACGGTGTGCATCGGTGCTGCACCACACCCTGTTCCTTCGTTCGCTCACGCCGTCGTCGGCATCTTCCTCTCGTGCGCGTCCTCCGATCCTGACCTACGTACCGGGTCACCATGATCAAGCGTTTGCATGTGCGACCCTCTCGCGAACACGGACTGGACTGCTGCTCCAGCTAGCGCCTGCCTACCACCGTGACAGGAGGTACACTGCGTGGTGGGTAGGGGTGAAGGTGGTGTGGATAATTATCCGATCCGATCCGGTCCGAATCTGATTTTTGAGGATTTGGTGTGACATTTTAGATATCCTAAAGAATCCGATCCGATCCGAATCCGATTACATGCGGATGCGGATTAAGATATGGGATTAGCAAAATCCGACGGATATGGATTATCCGAGATACCAAAGCGGATTATCCGAAGATCAAAATAGGATTATCCGGTAATATTAGTCAATTTGTGTTTGTTTTATATGTTTTCATAATATTTTAAATAGGGAATTTGTAGTTCGGATGGTGGGATTTACTTGGCTAGTGTAATATTGCTACTAGCTATTTTACATGCTTTGATGAACTATCTATCAACATATAATTCTCTACTAATAGACATATCAAATCCGATATTTAAAGATCCGCTTCCGGTCCGAATCCGTATCCGCATATTATCCGCTCCGCTCCGAATCCGATGAAAAAATATGGATTAGGATATGAGGAATGTGTTATCCGCTCCGATCCGATCCGTTTTCATCCCTAGTGGTGGGGAACACGATATCCGGCGTTCGCCATTGTTTCAGAGAAGTCGGTTCTTTGTTGTCTCCTGTGCATTGTTGCGAACCATTGTCACTCGCGTCCTGTCCAGGACCTCATTGATTCAGAGGCTCGGCATCATGTCCAACGTTCAAGAACAAGCACGTTATCGGCTCCAGGTTTGTGCTTGATCGAATAAACAACATATTGCACTTACGTTTGTCGCCGGATTCTTTTGAGTTGTCTGTTTCTTTGATATGCTCAGGAACAACAAACATATCTACCGTGCTCTCTTGTATTGGTGAAAGAAGGAAGTGGCTACAGCTACAGCTATCAAAGAATTGGATGCAAAACATTTACTAATTCCTTATTGTGTTTCCTTTTTGTCTTTGTGACCAGAAGTATCAGAACAACGCTTTGTTTGATATTGTATCAGTCGGTGTACCTCAACTAAGATACTATTTCTGGTAATTCATAAATATTAAAGATGCTCTTACTTTGTTTGTGAAATAACATTAGGGTGATCCTGCTAACAAATCTGCTCGGCCGGACAAGGTTACTGGTCTGGACAGTGTTTGATGCACCACGACCTTTGCTTCGCTGATCAGGTTGATGTTGGTACATGTTTACTTGATGAAGCGCACAAACATTGTTATCAGAACGTTTTCTGATTGCAGCAGACCATCAAATCCTCGGTATTTTTCAGTCTCGACATGCTACTTGAACTGTTTCGCCGCATTAGAAATGGGCATTGAGCAAGGCGTGCAGTTTGTCAAGGACCCGGTACCGCACAAGACACAAGATCATGTATTTCGTTGCATACGACATGTGCATGCGCCAGGGCCTGCAGGGAGGAACAACATACGTATGTGTGTTAACAATCAAATAGAGTGCAACGTAAAACAAAGGTTCAAATAAAAAATTACTATAAACATGTAAAAAAAATTAAAGATAGCCCGGCCGGCGCATGTGTCATGCGCTTGCAAGCGCAGATTGAGGTGGCCACAGGACATGGTAAACTGATCATTAAGGGTGAAAGTGGTGTGGATATTTATCCGACCCGATCCAAATCCAATGAGTGTGGATGCGTATTAGGATATAGGATTAGCAAAATCCGACAGATATGGATTATCCGATATATTAAACCGAATTATCCGAAGTTTAAAACAGGATTATCCGACAATATAGCCCATTCAATGCGTATTAGGATATGGGATTAGGAAAATCCGACAGATATGGATTATCCGATATATTAAACCAAGTTATCCGACGAGATAGCCCATTCATATAATCTTGTAGCCCAACAAGCCTTCCTATACATTAATAGATTGTATATGTACATGTAATCAAATCATTCAATGCACTGCCACCAATACCTTGCAACACAAATCCTAGCGCGCACACTGTAGAACGGGGGGTTCCGCTAAAGATCATCTACTGATCATGTTTTGGGTTGCTATGTGCGCATGCCTCGCACCAGGCCACCAGCACACGAGTCACCTCGTGCTCTGGGTGTGCCGTCATTTGGCACGCCCTCAGCGAGCAACCGAAACCATTTCAGCGTGTCGCCTTCCATTCGCCTCCCCGGTGGGGGGACTAAAAACGCGAACCGTTTCCGATGGCTGACCATTCGTCTCGTGAGTTTGTTTGGTTACCTGATCGACATCCACGTTAGTTAGCGCCTTAGCGGCGCGAGGGGGTGGGCGGACGTGGGTTTCTGCGGACACGGGCTGCTCTGCTGTTCGGACTGCGGGTGCCGTTGGGCCGAGACAGGCTGGCTTCTTTAGCTCTCTCACACAGTCCACGTACGAACAGGTAGCCACAGTTAGGGGTGGGCAAAAAAACGGGAACCGAAAGCCCGAACCCGAAGAAACCGAGACCGGAACCGAAAAACCGGATTTTCGGGTTTTGGGTAGTAGATCGGGTGCCAGCGTCGGGTACCAGATATTTTTCAATCATTCTCGGGTGCCAGTGTCGAGTACCCGATAACCCGATATACCCGACAGCCCACATATGCCTCCACCAACACCGGCCCATCTACAGCCTACAGACGCACGCCGCTTCGCCTCCTGCGCCCGCCTCTTCAATGTAAGCACGCCGCCTCGCCTCCCCGACTCACCATGCGCATCCTCTCGCCTCTTGCGCCCGCCAACTAGGAGCCGACGAGGAGCTCGTATTCGTACAAATCCTTACGCCCGCCCAGGTGCCCAGCTCCCCTGCGCTCCTCTCGCCTCATGTGCCCCGCTGCTGGATTGACACACTGACGGAGTGCAAGGCTGCGCCCCGCCGCTGGTCGCCGATCCCACAAATAGCTGGATCCGTCGTCATTCACCACGGCATCAATACGGTTTGCATTCTGCAATTCGTGAGCTGCTAGTGCTACTCGACTGAATATTGCTTTGAGCTGCTAGTCTGCTAGTGCTATTCGTGAGCTGCTAGTCTGCAATTCGTCATTGATATGATCGTAACTGCTACTAGGCAAAATGTGTGATCTAGAACATGTGCAGATCGTAATTGCTATGATGTGAATATTAGTATACTTATTGTATAATCCGTGAACAACTGAATATTACATGAACTGCTGAATGTCCGTAACATGTTTTTTGTTCAGAACTGTTGTATATATTTGGGTAGTTTGGGTATACCCGAAGACCGAACCGAATTTTGGATACCCAAAATTGTTGGGTACCCAATATTTCTGCACCTGTTTAGGTAGCACCTCTGGGTACCCGAAACTTTGAAAAACCGAAAAGACCAGATCAAAATTTCGGTCATACCCGAACGCCCACCCCTAGCCACAGTAACTCTAAGCCACAGCATGCAGCATGCTCGTCGGCGACATGTACGCATTCCGACGAACAAGTAGAATGCTTTTGCCCCCGGCAGAAGAGTAGCTCGTGGGTACATCATGTACTATCCGTTCTTGTTTTGGCTGGTCCATTCCCTTTGAGAATTTGAGTTGTACTACGTCATGTATTAAACCTACTAAAATATGGAGAATGTATTAATCGCTTGGATCAATTCAATACGTTTTCATCATCGGCTCACAGGCACGTTTTGGAAATGCACCCCTGGGACGATTTAGCAGCGCCTTGCACCAACAGAAAACAAGAAGACAGTTAGCCGCAATACGTGATGAAATCATGTAGTGACAGAATGCAGTTCACGTGCACCGCAGGCACGGACAGTTGTACGGTAAACTGACGAACACACATGGCACGGCCAACTCGGGAACGAGGAGCTAGAAATGGTGACGTGGAAGGTGAATTAACGTACAGGAACTCGTACACTGCCAGCATGCGAGCGATCGAGCGCAGGCATTATTTCCTCTCGGAACACACATGGCAATAACGAAGCCATCCATGCACACGTTACAGTCTCATACGACGCGGATAACACGCACTTGATCCATCGCCAACTTAACCTGCTGATTAACAACGTGCGACGCGACCCGTCCCCGCCGCCCTCTAGCTAGCTCTAGTTGTCGGCGACGACGACGGTGCGGATGAGCCCCGGCTCGCCGCCGACCATGGCGGGCTGGCAGAAGACGATCTTGAGCTCGCCGGGCGCGATGCACCGCTGCGGCACGGGCTCCACGTCGGTCGCCGTCGTCCGCGTCAGCGGGCACCGCTCCTTGAACCACCCCGCGTCTCCCTTCCTGCACGCCACCACGGCGCCGCCGGCGCCGACGACGCGCCGCGCGGGCGGGCACGCGGCGTTCACGTCCGCCGCGCACCCGAGGGCGGGGCACTCACCGCCGCCGACGGCCTGCGGGCTCACCACCGCCGGCACGTTGAACCCGTCCACCAGGCTCACGCTGTACGCCGCCACGTCCTGGGCCCCCTCCGCGTGCACCGCCAGCTGCGCCACCGTCGTCGGCGGCGCGTCGCCAGTCTCGCACCTCCCGGCGCCGCAGCCCATGCGCGCCACCACGCGGCCGGCCCAGAAGGTGGGCGGGAAGGGGAAGGAGACGAGCCCGCGGCCGCCGCCGTCGAGGCAGGCGGTGTTGTCGGAGATGGACGGGAAGCCCGTGTTCGGGGTGACCAGCGGCCACACGGGGTACGGGCACAGGTTGTGCAGAGTCAGCGTGGTGGCCGCCGCCGACGAGGCCGCGAGGACGACGATGAAAACGCAAGCGAGGAACGTCTTGGCCGTGGCAGCCATGGTCTTTTACAACTCTTAGCTGCTGCTGCTGGTTTCTTTACTTTGGATTGAAGGATGGTGTATTGGTGTTTGATGGAGAGCGACGGCCAAGAGCTTGTCTTATATAGGACTCGCAAAAGGTGATGGCCAATTGGCCACTGTCATTAGCGCTTGCGTGAATAAATTCTCTGATCCACATGGACAACCAAACTAACGCCACTTGTAGTATCAGTGCCTTGGATTTGATTAGATTCATGTTGAACTTGAAAAGGTGAGCAGTTTATATGGATAGGCAACAGGACGTCGATATATACGGTGTTAATTCAAAATTCAGGCATGTGCATCCGGTGAATATAGTTGCATAGATCCCAGGGGTTAAAACATGAGGCAGCAACTTTAATTTAGTCTGTCGTAAAAGAGAATATTGTAGATAAGCATGTGACGAGGATAATGGAGTCGGAAGCTTGACTTGCAAGTGTAGATTGAACAACGAATTTCATATGATAGGTATTCAACAACATGAATTTTGTGTAATTATTGGATATTTTATATCTCATGTAGGGGCGATGCTAGGTGAGGGCTCCTGGGTGCTATGGCACCAGCGAAAAATTGAAATTTTCAATGTAAATCTTCATATTTTCAGCTCATGTGTCCCACATAGAAGCATCATGGTCTTCGATGCGCTAGCTTTGCCCCTGATCTCATGTGCTCTTTTAACGTATAGCACACAATGCATTGTATCTCAAATAATCCACGCAAACAAAATATGTGTGTGTGTGTGTGTGTGTGTGTGTGTGTGTGTGTGTGAGGGGGCTTAGTCTTCGTTCCTTGTTAGTTCACCTCATTTCTTGTCTCCACCTCTTCCTCAATAATGCAAGAAAGCCGAAGGAGGGGTTTCATATAGCGGCGTGTGGCAGGGAGGGGGGCTTGAGCCCCCTACCGCTTTCCCTGTTCACTTGTTAACTCCACCATTGGAATATATCCTCACATACCATATACGAATTGAATCATTACTATGCATAATTTAACAATTAATTACCAAATAAAGGTCTGCTATATAAGAACAAGGTTTGTGTCACTGGCTCCAATTTTTTAAAAAACCCCCGGCCAGACGGGGTGCTCCGGCACATTTTACTCAAAACCCCTTAGGAATATCTTTCATGGGTATCATCAGGTTCTATTCCGGCTCAACTAAATAAGTACTTTTTTATTTAGCTCATCTATTTTGTCGCATTAGAGTTATAACTCCAGGGACATCCTAACCTTTCGACTTTGGCTAACTATGGTTAGTTTCTTAGGAAATGATGTGGACTAGGGTGCCCGATCTTCCGAAAGGTTCGGTGGTAAACGACGATTAGGTCGAAGATGTGACACACGTCGATCCGGCTTCCGAACAACACGTCCGAAACCCCGCAATCGCAGCACCACGTCTTCTCTGGTTATCAACCGGCGATGCACGGTTGACCTCGCCCAGAAGGCTTATCCCTGCAAGCGAATCGAAGAACACAAGCAAGAACAAAGAAGAATGCAACCAAATTGCAGATGACAACGTAATCTCACGAAGTTGGGGTCTCACAAACCGACGGCGGCGAAACTGTTCAATGACAGATTAATCTAAGCAAAACCCAACCCTAACTCATGCGCCGGCGGCTGTAAATATAGTCTAAGGGGCGTGCAACGTCTCCTGGACACACCCCTAATGGGCTCACACAAGATACAAAGCCCAAAGGCCAAAGACGGCGTCACAGCGCCAAGACAGATTCTGGACGTCCACTTGTTTCGATGATTCCTGACGACTCTGGACGAATTTGGACTTGAAACCGGTGCCATTGGAAAGGTGGTCGAATTATCTTTCCATCCATATCTGGTTCGCCCAAAACGGAGCCCGTATGCGACTTGGGCGGCCGTTTTAGTACAGACTGCTCCTGGACTCCGAAACAGAACCGAAATCGACTTCACTTGGGTCTCCAACTTGACTTGGACGTCCTTGCTGGTCTTCTCCACCTCCAAGCTCCTCTCCACTCATCCCCTGGTCCTCTCCATAGTTCCTAATCATAATACATTCATTAGGTAGCAATCTATTCTCAAAATCAAATAAATAAGTACTTAGGAACGAGCTCACCTCTAAATTTAATTGTCGCGCGTGAGCTCTAGTTATAGGACCTTCAATGTCATGTGGAGGAGTGTTGTGTGCATCCGAATGAGTGATGTCCTCATCATCCTCCCCCTCTTGAATTGGAGTCGTCCTCGACTCAAGCTCATCTTCTTCTCCCAAGTAAGGCCGCAAATCTGAAATGTTAAATGTAGGACTAACCCCGAATTCGGGAGGCAAATCAAGTTTATATGCATTATCATTAATCTTCTCAAGTATTTTGAAAGGACCATCAGCTCTAGGCATTAACTTAGACTTTCTTAATTCTGGAAAACGATCCTTTCTCAAGTGCAACCAAACTAAGTCACCCGGTTCAAATTTAACTTCTCTTTTTCCTTTACTACCGGCAACTCTATATTTTTCAGTCATCTTTTCAATGTTGTGCTTAGTTGTTTCATGCATTTTCAAGATAAAATCAGCACGATCTTTAGCATCATTATGTACCCTTTCACTAGTAGGCAAAGGTAGAATATCAATGGGGGCACGGGGGTTGAAACCATACACTACCTGAAAAGGACTTACCTTAGTGGTAGAATGTGTTGCCCGATTATATGCAAACTTCACATGTGGCAAACATTCTTTCCACATCTTCAAATTTTTCTTCAAAACAGCCCTCAACATGGTACCCAAAGTACGGTTCACCACCTCAGTTTGTCCATCGGTTTGTGGATGACAAGTGGTAGAAAATAACAATTTTGTACCCAACTTGTTCCACAAAGTACGCCAAAAATGACTCAAGAATTTTGCATCACGATCTGAAACAATAGTAGAAGGCATACCATGCAAACGAACAATCTCTTTGAAAAAGAGGTCAGCAATATGAATAGCATCATCACTCTTATGACATGGTATAAAATGTGCCATTTACGAAAAACGATCCACCACAACAAAAATGCTATCCCTCCCCCTCTTAGTCCTCGGCAATCCCAAAACAAAATCCATAGAAATATCCGCCCAAGGAATAGAAGGAACCGGAAGAGGCATGTATAAACCATGTGGATTCGAGCGAGACTTAGCTTTTTGACATGTGGTGCAGCGAGCCACGAACCGCTCAACGTCTCTCCTCATCTTTGGCCAAAAGAAATGTGCAGCCAAAACATCCTCCGTCTTTTTAGCACCAATAAAAGCCCTCAAAACCTCATTCATCAAACGCATGAAAGTGCTAGGTGCATTAGTTAAACCGAAAGGCACTACTAACCACTCATACAACCCGAATTTGGTTTTAAAAGCTGTTTTCCATTCATCTCCAAGTTTCATTCTAATTTGGTCGTAGCCACTACGCAAGTCAATCTTTGTGAAAATTATAGATCCACATAACTCATCAAGTATGTCGTCTAACCTAGGAATAGGATGACGATAACAAATAGTAATGTTTTTAATGACTCTACAATCAACACACATACGCCAAGTACCATCTTTCTTAGGAACCAAAATTACAGGAACGGCACAAGGACTAAGGCTCTCACGTACATACCCGCGGTCCAAAAGCTCTTGGACTTGCCGCTGAATTTCCTTAGTCTCCTCGGGGTTGGTTCTATAAGCAGCACGGTTTGGCAAAGTCGCTCCCGGGATCAAATCAATTTGATGCTCTATCCCTCTCAAAGGTGGCAGCCCGGGGGTATCTCAGCTGGAAAAACATCCTCATACTCCTGCAAAAGGTTAGTGACAGCAGGAGGCAAAGAGCTAACAATATCATCAAGTGAAAACAAAGCTCGTTTGCATATGAAGGCATAGCATATATCACCATCAGAAATTTCAGCAAGATCACTTTTTGTTGCAAGCATCACTCTACCCTTCAATTTAATTCCCTCGTCCTTAGATCTAGGTGCAGGTTTATCACTTTTAGGTGGGAAAACAGAATTAGCAACTTGCTGATTTTCAGATTTATCATTTTTCATACTAACAGCTCTTTCTCTATCAGCTTGTACAATTTCAGCAGGGGTCAAAGGTAGCAAAGTAATTTTCTGTCCATTATGTGTAAACGTGTATTTATTACTGCTACCATGGTGCAAAGCATCATTATCATGTTGCCAAGGTCGACCCAACAAAAGTGAACAAGCTTGCATAGGTACCACATCACAATCCACAGAATCAGCATATGTACCAATGGAAAATGAAACTCTGCACATTTGTGTTACCTTAGCCTTACCAGAATCATTTAACCACTGGATATGGTATGGATGTGGGTGTGGTCGAGTGGTCAAGCCAAGCTTCTTGATCAAATCTGAACTCACCAAATTTTTGCAGCTTCCCCCATCAATAATCACACGCGCACGACGGTTCTTAATGTTGAAGAAAATCTGGAACAAGTTGTGGTGCTGTATCTTCTCAGGCTGCTGAATTTGCGTGCTAAGTACACGCTGCACAATGATGTTCATTAATCCCGAAGTGTGTTCTGCGCTAAGGACATGGCTATCGGCGTCCTCAACAACAATTTCTTCATCAATGTCATCTTCTATGTCGGAGGTGCTGACATATCCTCCATCATCTGTAGCCATATGCCCTCTTACTTGGGCAATCCTTCTGCACATGGCCAAGTCCATGGCAGCGGTGACACTGAATGCCGGTGGTGCGTCCCGTTGAGGCGACGGATGAAGCACTCTTCGCTGGTTCAGCCGATCGTGTAGTAGGCTTGGTCGGCGCCGCTGGAACGCTCGCTGCAGGCTTGCCCGCTGGAGGAGGCGTCCGGAAGGAGGAAGCCTTGGGCAGCCCCGCTGATGTAGGCGTGCGCGGCGTGTAGGAGGTCCGATTGTTGTTCTTGTTCCGCTGCTCACGTCCCTGCAATTCCTTCTCTGCAAGCATAGCAAACTGGACCAACTGGTTGACAGTGTTAAATTCTTTATAATCAACAATGTCCTGAATTTCCCGCCTCAAACCAGAATAAAAACGACATATCGAATCCTCTAGTTCCTCAACTATACCACAGCGCATCAAACCCTTTTGCAGCTCCCCATAGTAATCCTGACCTGACATATCTCTCTGTTCTAGGCGCATCAATTTTTTACGTAAATCTCTATAATATGAAGGAGGAACAAAACGATCACGCATGGCTGTTTTCAAAGCTTCCCATGTCTGAGGAGTATTACCATCATTAGCTAGACTATTCCACCAGATAATAGATAAATCTTTAAATTCACTAGTGGCTTGTCTAACTCTATGCTGTGCAGGAACAAGATGAGCATTAAATTTCTGTTCTACCGTCATCTCCCAATCAAGATATCCCTCAGCATCATAATTTCCAGCAAAAGATGGTATAGTAAACTTAATCTTAGCATAGGGATCATCGACAGCACGATTATTATTACCTGCAGCACGTCGCTGATTATGAATACCACCCATACCTTGAGCGTTGAATTGAAGACGTCGGCGCGCCCTATTCTGTTGAGTGGCTTCTTCATCAACGTTTCCTTCTTCATCAAACACCGTATAATCTGGAAGTTCAGTGTTGGTGTTGCTGGTGTTGTTGTTGTTGTTGTTGTTGGCAGAAGAGGCCTCATTGGCCTTCAAGCGATTGTCCATCTCTTCACACTTGTCAACAAGCCTAGCCATCCGCTTGTCCAATGACTCAATGAGGTTGAACAGCTTATGCTTGTTGAGTTCGGCAGTGACGAGCTTGCCAATGTCTTCTTTTATCACTCCATGAGCCTTCTCAAGAGCAGCTTGCAGCTGTCCTTGGCTGACACACTTATTGAAATTGTTGGGGGAATCAGCACCATTGTTGTCACCTGTCATCGCAAACACCAAAACAGGAAACAAACCGTGAAGGTTATCCCTAGTAAATGTCTACTGCAGGTGGTAAAAGTGGTGCCTCTCAAACAGCAACAAGGCGCGTCTTACCAAGTTCTTACAAGGTTCCCACTACGCAAAGCAAAGGAATACCTGGAAGGCGTGTTCCGCGATTGCAAGGGTAGGAACCTGTGCTGCCCAGAAGGAGTATGTGGAGCTAGGAAAGCCAAATATATGTGAGTGAAACACAATTCAAAGACAGATAGTAATGCTGAATATATGTCCCAAATTACTTATCCTTAGTTGCTGGCCTACTCATGTCCTTAGAACAGCAGTGATGAACTCAATTCAAAGGATGAAAATGATGGACACAGCAAAGACAGAGATCAAGGCGACAATCAACACTTCTGGCACTACAGGACAAAATAGCAGGCACTAGTAGAAATCATAGTGCTATTCAATTTTCTTTTTTCTTTTATTTTTTTGATATTTTTCTCGCAACCAGAGGCACAAGAATAGGAGAAACTCAAAGTTTCAGCTCAATCTGAGAAAGGATGTGGTCTACAGAAATTCTGAGATGTTCTGTGAAAAGACCGAAATCAACTTCAATGATTTTTTTAATTATCTTCCTGATTTTTTTTAATTTTTTGGGCTGAGCCAAATAGCCTGGTCCTGCCCTTTTCAAGTTTGGAACCTGCTGTAAAAATTTCAACCAAAACAGAGCATCGAGCGCAAAGTTATGCCTGTTTTGTCGAAAGTGTGTCGAGCTAGGGTATATAGCAAGGCAAAACTGAAATCGGTACCGAATCGGTTTCTGGAAAAGTTCGTGATATGGTGGCAGCGGGGTATGGAAAGGTGTCTGGTGGTGGTGTGGTGATCTGTGGAGGTGTATGTGATGGCGAAACGAACACAAGCAATGAAACCCTAACACTGGATGGTGCGACGACAATTGACAGAAAAGGCGAAATCAAAGGCGGCGGCTAGGGTTTCCCAAGGATCACACGACCGAACTAAAACACGAACTAAACCAGCAACAGAAACTTGAACTAGGACACAAACTCAACACTACGAACTCTGAAATTGAATTATGCAAAGGCTAACGTGGTCTGGGAAGGGGAAAAACCTAACAACTAATTTTTTTTTTTGGCTTTTTGTAGACTCTAGGATGATGGCGAAACAAATACTAAGGTAAAGGTCGAACCTGACGGTAAACCAGAAGCTCTGATTACCAACTGATGTGGACTAGGGTGCCCGATCTTCCGAAAGGTTCGGTGGTAAACGACGATTAGGTCGAAGATGTGACACACGTCGATCCGGCTTCCGAACAACACGTCCGAAACCCCGCAATCGCAGCACCACGTCTTCTCTGGTTATCAACCGGCGATGCACGGTTGACCTCGCCCAGAAGGCTTATCCTTGCAAGCGAATCGAAGAACACAAGCAAGAACAACGAAGAATGCAACCAAATTGCAGATGACAACTTAATCTCACGAAGTTGGGGTCTCACAAACCGACGGCGGCGAAACTGTTCAATGACTGATTAATCTAAGTAAAACCCAACCCTAACTCATGCGCGGCGGCTGTAAATATAGTCTAAGGGGCGTGCAACATCCCCTGGACACACCCCTAATGGGCTCACACAAGATACAAAGCCCAAAGGCCAAAGACGGCGTCACAGCGCCAAGACAGATTCTGGACGTCCACTTGTTTCGATGATTCCCGCCGACTCTGGACAAATTTGGACTTGAAACCGGTGCCATTGGAAAGGTGGTCGAATTATCTTTCCATCCATATCTGGTTCGCCCAAAACGGAGCCCGTATGCGACCTGGGCGGCCGTTTTAGTACAGACTGCTCCTGGACTCCGAAACAGAACCGAAATCGACTTCACTTGGGTCTCCAACTTGACTTGGACGTCCTTGCTGGTCTTCTCCGTCACCAAGCTCCTCTCCACTCATCCCCTGGTCCTCTCCATAGTTCCTAGTCATAATACATTCAATAGGTAGCAATCTATTCTCAAAATCAAATAAATAAGTACTTAGGAACGAGCTCACCTCTAAATTTAATTGTCGCGCGCGAGCTCTAGTTATAGGACCTTCAATGTCATGTGGAGGAGTGTTTTGTGCATCCGAAGGAGTGATGTCCTCATCAGGAAACCCCAAAAAAACAAAAAAACCTTGCGACCCGTGAATTGCATGCCTCTCTAAATATTTATGCAAAGATCAGAGGCAATATTTTCACCTCATTTTACTTCATTGCGGTCGTTGAGATTTGTAAGTTAAGAGCGATGTTGCCAAACAGCTAGTTGACAACTCACAAGCATTACTTACAGGATGTTCTAAACAAAACGAGAGAGTAAACTGCACCGGCGATTAATTTTTAAGTTGTCTTGGTGTTTCATCTAGAACTTTGAACCCTCAAACTAGACTTTGGATCCCTGAACTTGATAAAGGTGTATCATCCATACAACTACTGACGTGAATAATGATTGAGAATGATTTATCATACTATTTCTCTTTCCAAATTAAGTAGGATCACCAAGCGAATCATGGTAAGGTCAAAGATAGAGTGACCTATGTACAAGTGATAACCACCTCAGGACAATTGATATTGTTAAGATTTTGGACCCAGACAACACACTTGAGCAAGTTTAAAAATCTGAATGTGTATTTTCAGAGCTCCGGGACCTAGATGACACACCGAGAAAGATTTAGCGACCGTGTATATATTTTACTTAACAAAAGCATTATATTACACCTTACTTCGAAGAATGAAAAAAAAAATGTACCAGTCCAAAATAATCTGGTGACATGTGGGTCTGATGTTATTATTATTATAATAATAAGCTAAGGAACCCTACTTGGCATGATGGCATACCGAACAACATTTTTGTTTCTCAGAGTCTTGATTTCCGACATGGCTTGTAAACCATATAATATAGTATATTTTTTAAATCATACACCTTGCTCTTGGTCAGGGTTCAAAAAAGATTCCGGTTTTAAAAATGTGGTTATAATCGTTTTTGAACTATTATGCCATATAATTTAATCTTTTTTGACATGCTAGATTCCGGTTTTCACACATCGAAAAACAGTCTGAGAGCCCGTGCAGATTCTGATTCTGCAGCACCATGGATTTACCCTTTTAACTTCCAGCCTTCCTTTCGTGATTCCCAGTCCGACTGTTTTTTGCCTTTTCTAGCTAGGTTCTACCAACCCTACAACAAATTTCAATCAAAATTCAAACCGCAGGCAAGAAACGAACCCAACGGTAGCCGTGAACTGTTTTGGCGGGCGCGCGTGCATCACGTGGCAGCCAACAGCCGGGCAGAGCGGGACCCCAGAGCGGGACCAAGCTCATCTTCGCTGGGATCATCAGTGAGCGTGCGTGCAGGACTGCAGGTGCAAGGCATCTTCAACAGTCCAAATGCTGGATAAGGCCATTCTCAATGCACACTTTCATTTCATTGTTTCTAAGACTAAATTTAGGAAAGAGAGCCAGCTTCCTTTCATTAGGATGAAAGACCTTTCACAAGAAATGAAAGTTTCTCTTCTCTCTCCTCATAATTAGCTTGCCAAGTCAGAAAAAATGCATATGTGGCATAGTTTTTAATGCTTATGAATGGATGCATTGAGACTGGCCTAAGGACGGTGACACAGTGAGAGAGGAGTGGATATGCCATGGAATAATCGTCTCTCTTTTCGTGACGTAAAAAATGTTGTTAGGCGGCTATGTGTACTTATGTTAATTATCACCTCGATCGAAACGAGACCTATGGCTCACTTTGGTTAGAGCCTGATGATGGGCTAGGCTTTTCCAGTGAGCTCGTCCCAGGGTTTGACGTAGCACATTATTCTGAAGCCGGACGCGCGTCACGTTGCTTTTAGGATTGTGAGATATATTTAAACATGTCTAACAAAAATATATACAAAATTACTGTTTCAGCCTATACTTTTTTTTTGTTTTAACCTCTCATCTCTGCATTAAAGTGTAGTATCTGTACATGCGCATACAAGCATTAATAGACCAACGCAACGCCCATACACACACGCCTAGACCTACACCTAAACACAGCGACAAATCGCGTCCATCGAGAGATCATCAAGTCCAACGTGACCAGATGCGCGACGAGGGACGTCGCACTCCCTTTGTATCTCCACGCGAGAGAGGTATCAGAGAAAACGGAAAACAGCTGCAACTTTGCACTGAAGCCCCTAAGAAAAGAAAAAAACACAGAAAAGCCCTTGAAGCTTCAAGAAGCTGAGCCTGCTCCACCGCCATGAGCGTCGACGCCGACGCCGATGCCAGCGCAGCCGGCAGCCAGCGCCCTCGACGCCATGGACCGCCGAAACAGGAAGTCGCAGCCGGCCTCCTCCAAGCTCTCCACAAGCTTCTCGACGACGCCGGAGGGATGCGCAGTCGAAACGGCGGAAGCCGGGAAAATTATTCCATCAGCGCGCCTTCGCCGCCGCAACTCCGGCGCGCCACGGACACACGACACGCCGCCAAGACGAGGATGACGACGTATCAAAAAGCCGCCACGAAGCCTGAAGGACCTCGCCGGCATAAAAGCTTCGTCACCACCATCCGCCACGCCATGCTTTGACGCTCCGCGCCATCTCCGGATCGAGAGCCGCAGCAGCCACAGGCCGCCACCGCTCCCGTCAACCCCGAGCATGGAGCGCCGCCGCAGACCCGAGCAGGAAACCAATGGCGACAAAGAAAAGGAAAAACCTAACCCTAAACTACTAACACATACCTATTAGGGTAGGCTATATACGCCGGCCGCCTCTTCCGCCGGTCTCCTCTCCCTCCGGCAGCGGCAAGGCCACCGGAGGAGGAGGAGACCCACCGGAATCGGCGCCGGAGAACGCTCCGCCTCGGTTTCGCCTCGCGGGTACTGTAGCAAGGGGAAAACGAGAGAGTTCGGGGTTTCAGCCTATACTTGGATCTATACTTGAATGCATATAGCTCCCTTTTGTTGCCCAACAAATGGAACTGACATATGCAACACAAAGTTCATACG
The DNA here is from genome assembly GCA_012490785.1 of Eragrostis nindensis. Lineage (NCBI taxonomy): Eukaryota > Viridiplantae > Streptophyta > Magnoliopsida > Poales > Poaceae > Eragrostis > Eragrostis nindensis. The sequence continues at coordinate 19,961 of JAAXCT010003815.1, forward strand.
ATCCATATATGTTCTTATTATAGTATGGTCGTATGGATCGTATGAGAAACAAAAATGCAGCGGGGCTCATCTTTCGCTGGGATCATCAGTGAGCCATGAGAAACAAAAATTCCATTATTGTAGTCTCTCAAGCACTCCTAGTGAAAAAAAAAAAAAGTCTCTCAAGCACAAGCACATGCATATGTCACCTCACTTTATTTACGGTCTTTGCTTCGCTTGTATAACAGGCTCGGATATTATAAGAACTCACTCCTTGGAAAAACAACCAAGGCTTGAGGTAAAAAACGAGAAAACAATCTGTAGCTAAGTTTTTCGGTTGCTACTTCATAACCGTGTAAATCGGGTGCCTTGGATGTCTGGCGCACACGATTTTTTGTTCCCTTTCGCTTTTATTCTTCTTTGTTTTCTTGTTGCAAGAGTAATGTAGGCGACGAAATTCGTGTTCCTAAGACTTCGAACGTGTGTTTTTTTTTGTGCATTTTTAGAGTGGAGGCAACAATTTCCACTACCAGCTTTACGATGGGCCGTGTGAACCAAGAACGAAGATTGCAGATGGATTAAACCCCGCGCATGCTTAGGCCCAGGCCTATGATACCGTTCCAAGAGGCCCAAACTCAAACTTGTTTGACTAGTCAGACAAACTTATTTTATGCAGTAACACATTGAGCGTTCTTGTGCATGTGAAATGGTCCCATCAATATATCAAACGTCACAGAAAGAAATAGACCCACGAAGGAAACTTTTTTTGGGGCGATCGATTCCACGAATGCTCTTTAACAATGCATGCCAACATCAAGAGCAGATTTGCCGAGAAAGGCGTACATGCATGGACGCATCCCAAACTTCCTACATTATTCAAGCAAACACACACACGCGCATGGCTAGGAGCACATGGCTCGACACACACGGGCATGTATGTCACACAGCCACGAAGAACGTACAAGATGACACTAACACTGGCATGCACTAGCTGCACGCACGCACGTACGAACTCTTACCTGCGAAGACACGACAACTTACAACTAGTTAACTAAACACCGAGTTATAAGCCACGCGAAGCTAACGAATCCATCGATCCATCGAGGGGGCGATGATTACTGGGGGCTGTAGTAGATGATCTTGAGCTCGTCGACGTGGTGGCAGTTCCCGCCGGGCACCTGGTCGGCGAAGCAGACGCCGGCGTTGCGGCAGCCGACGGCGGGGCAGTGGCCGCTGAGGTGGCCGTGCGGCGTGACGGAGAGGCGGATGGGCGTGGTCTGGCCCACGGGCGCCATGTACCAGGCGCCGCCGTCGGGGCCCACGTGGAACTCCGCCGTCGGCGCGTCCGGCGCATGCAGCCGCCCCGTCCAGATGCAGACGGGGAACTCGGCGTGGGTGCCATGCTTGAGGAGGTACCCGGCGCCGCCGAAGAAGTGCGGGCTGTTGGCCAGCGCCTCCAGCGTCAGCCACAGGTCGCGCCCCGACAGGTTCTGGATCGTGATCTTACGGCCGCACCCGCCGTCGGCGACCGCCGGCGCCGGCAACGTCGACGCCGCCGCGGCCAGCAAGGCCAGCAGCAGCAGCGCTGGACACCTTGGACATCGCCATCTTGAGAAACCTCTCAAGTGAAGGGAGTACTACACTGACTTGAGATTTTGCTTGTGGCTTGGGATGGGTTTAAGGGTTGGAGATGGGGGGTATTTTATAGGATTGTGGAGCGGGTTAAGGTGAACTGTTAAAAGTGAAAAACTGTACAGTAGGAGTAATTGGTACTAAAAGATACAGTAAAAGTGCTGAGGCTCTGGACGGATCGAGAAGGGGGCGTGATGTGTCAGGTCACTTGTAGGGCATAGCTTTGAGATGGGTTCGCGTTGGCGTGTAGCCTGTGGGCGGTTAGCCGGTCATGGATGATGCTGCTGCTCGGCTAGTGGCCTGCATGCCTGCATGCATGCAGCTGCGTGACGTGTCGGAGCTACAGTGCACCGCTGCATGCTACGGATAGGCAAACGTATAAAGGAGAAAGCGAGGGAGGGTAAAAAGAGGAGGGAGAAAAGTCGACGCTGCTTTTGCAATTAGACTGTTTATCCAAAACTTTATCCTCTTTCTCGTCTACTGTACTAGTTATTTTGACCTACTCGCCGGTGTCGAGAGGTTTCTCCTCGTCTCGTCGTGTCTCCGAAAGAATCAAAATAGATTCAAAGAAAAAAAGAGAGAGAGAATCAAAATGGCGTGTATGTAAACTTAAAGCAGAAAGTGCTTCAGCAAAGTTCGAGTGCCAGTAAGGCAGTAACTGATGAAGAGTTTAACTTCGGTTCTGATCGACTTCTGAACCAAATCTGATTAAATTGCTAATTTTTACTTCGTCTGTCGTTGAGTAGTTAAAAACTTTGTTGCAGAGTGCAGACCCTTAAGATTTGGCTCCTTGCCTAGCATACGTACTGTGAAACCATGATGCCTCTTGAGGTTAGGCTCCATCCATGGGTACTTTCCTTGGCTCGCTACAGACATCGAAACGTGTCAGCTTGGCCTCTACTGCAATGATTCATCCCATGCGTAATTTTAAAGTGAATTGCCCATTTCATCTTAAATAACGTATATGTTCCAAAATTGAAAAGCATCTTTTGTGTGCAGTGCATTGTATTGTCTGCACGTATGCCTACCTAGCTTTGCTCATGGAGATCCGAGCGGCACTGAGCTCGAGTGCAGCAGGTGGCACGGGTGCTGCGGCAAAAGGAAGAGAGGCTAATTGATCTTTTGCAAACAGGCGATTAGCTTTTTAGCCTTTTAACGAATCCTACATTTCGGGCATGCGGAGTGTCTTTCTGTTCGGGTTATATTTAGCAATGCAAGCATGCATCATCAAACATCAGGTATGTAACTTTTCCAGAAAATGGTTGATGCGTCTGTTCATGAATGAACATATATATAGGCAGGGCAGGCGCTAAACTATTTTCATGTTGAGAGAGTAAGGAAGTACTAATATCACGATTTTGCGGTAGCAGGGATAGCAGGAATCCATGTATTCTCGCCGGCTCGACGCCGGTGTCGAGTTTTTCACTTTTTCGCAAAGCCCCCAAAAAGAGACGGAGATACGCTTTGTATCGAAACTCACAGGAACGAAGGGGCTTCGAACACTTTTGACTGCCAGAGCCGAGAGAATTATTACTGTAACAACCAAATCTAAGAATAGGAGTTAAGCATAAATGCATCTCTACGTTTCTACTGTGTACTTGGTGTGTCGTTAATCAAAAACTTCCTTGCGGACTCTCAGATTTGGCTTGTTGCCTTGTTTCCAGCGCGCCACTGGCTACGATCACTGGCACTGTAAGCAGCATGCGCATGGGTACTCTCTTTGGCAGGCTACAGACATCGAAACTTGTCAGATTCGCATCTACCACTCGTACAATTATTCGCCTAGCTCATGTAGTACAAAGTATGTTTTTTTTTAAAAAAAAAAAAGTGATTTGCCCATTTCATCCTAAGTACTTTGAAAACCTCTTGGTAGCCTATATCTTAGCTTCTGATAGCGGGCACTGAGGTTTGAGTGCAGGACAGGCGCCTCTAGGGAGGTGCCGTAGAAAAGAGGAGAGGTTTAACTACTTAAATCCTCTGTTGGGAGATGGTAATTAGTTTATGCTGAACTTGCAAGTTGCGACTAGTTTACTGTAACCTGCATTTCGGGGTTGGGGAATGTCTGTTTGTCTCATAATTACACTTACACGCACGAGATCCGTATCTCGCACACAATGCAAGTACGTTGTCAACAGCACACATACACCATTTCGTCCAGAAACGATCCTACCTATACAATGAGCAGCCCTTCCATCGCGACAATAGTAAGCACTAGTACTGTAGATGTGTGGTAACACTACTCTGCTGCTTGCGTGCTAATTTTACAGCACTATCCCTTGTTCTCTACTCCAGTATGTAAACTAATACTAAGTGTGTTTAACCAGGCAGCTGACAAGAATAATAATATTAGTCTATTCGGTTCGATGCCCTCACAAAAAAACGTCCATTTGGTTCGATGCATGTGTATCGTGGTGGTACGTACTAGCACGTTGTTTGTCTGTCGCCATGTCGGCAGTGAGAAGCGTGCTACGTGATCCATGAGAGCAT